>BGNK01006944.1:253-21458 GCA_003297005.1 Symbiodinium sp. clade A Y106 | reverse complement strand
CGGTCAAAACGTTTCGGTCAAAACGTTTCGGTCAAAACGTTTCGGTCAAAACGTTTCGGTCAAAACTTATTGGCACCCAAACCCTTAACAATTTCTATAAACCCTAAACCCTAAACCCTTGTAGTACGGCAGGGGAGAGGGCCCAAGGGACCCCAGGATACTGTACATGGGATGTTTGAGGAATCTTGTGAATTCTTTTTGGAGGTCCTATGCGGACCTGACACATTTCTACTTTAGCTTCAGGATTTTGAAGGGGTTAAGGTCAAGGTTTAGGGCTCTTTTCTGGGGTCACTACAATTAGGATTAGTCGTTTTGGGATGTTGGGGCTCCTCCCATTTAAGGACACTATAATCACCACAAAATTGAAGGGTATGTACACATATGGCCATGATGCCACAAAGGGGGTAACCGCAGAGAAATGAAACGCCCTAAACCCTAAACCCAGCATCAAACCAGACACGCGACGTTATGCCCGTACAAACCACATGAGCTATGGTGTGCATAATTCGCGCACTGCAGCACATCACAAGTGCCTGCTCTGAAGTGCGAAAGCATAAAACTTTCTCATGCCTTCGAGCTCCATCATTGTTTGAGCTTGCCATCTGCCGACGCAAGTATAAGAAGAGTATAAGCAAGTATATTTCTGTTGTTTGTTGATTTTTTGCTTGTGTGTCTGTGCTTCAAGTTCGTGATTGAGCATGACCCATTCCTCGCCCTCGATTCCAACGTGACGGGGCACAGAACTGAGATGCAGCTGAGCCGACAGCCCTTGCGGTCACGGCTCTGGGAAGCTCTTGCAGCTTAGCAGCGCTGGACAAGCTGACATTACACTTTCGGCAATCAACTGAAGGACTCCAGTGAAAGAGATAGCTGCAAAGGCTGCAGATATCCCATCACACAACGAGCATCTTCTCTTTTTCTCGTGTGGAAGCTACTCAGGCTCCTGAGTTCGGCCTCCCACGATTTTGAGCTTGGCAGGCTGGAAACCACGGCCCGCTGCTGTTGGATTGTACACTACCTCAACACGTGCCCCAGACTAAAGCATGCGGACACGATGCGCTGCTCCGTATTAACGATGTAGGGGCCGATGCCTGCTTTCCATCCACACGGTCTTGTCGAACTCCATATGGCCAGGCCGCTGAGATTTGTTGCGGCGTAGCTTTTGGCCTCTTTCTGCAAGTGAAAGTGATTTACACTGCAAAGGCGGAGCAGTTCAACAAGACATTTGATTGCAAACTCTCGTGAGAGGCACCCAATAACGAGCTCCCGTTTTCACTGAATCTTACAATGGGCATGCTGCGTGTGCCTGCCGTGGCTTGCCGGCACAGGCTCCAACGGGTGACCTCATTTTGCCGGAAACTGGCAACTGGCGACACCAAACAAGACGAGCGTGCAAGCAACCGCATCTATGCAGACGGTAGACAGGACACCGATGTGTACCAAACGCATTTGTTTTGCGTGTGTGTTTGCGTGTGTGTGTGTGTGTGTGTCTGCGCTTGCACTTCATGTTGAACCGGGCTGGCAAGCATACTCTTCATTATGGCTTTCTGCATATAATGACACTCGATTGTGAGGACTGGCATCGGGTGCGGGTCCATGGTCCACTGATTGAACCACTTGGCCCAAAGCAGCTGAAGCTGGTCGCCTAAGCCTATCGTTGATATATCAATGACAGAGACAAGCAATCAAACTTGAGGTCAGCGACGGGACCACCTAATTCTTCGCTGAGAGCCGGGTTCACGCAGTTCTCGAGGTCGGAACTTGGCTTTGTAGATCCTCTGCAGGGCTAAGTTTCCGAGGCCATAGCATCTACCAATGAATCAGGCCACAAGCAACTATACGATGCCAAGGCGCCGCTGTCGAATGAGCCATTTCGCCTGTAGCATGAAGGTCACGAAGGTGGCAAAAGAGGACATGAGCCACGAGCGCCGTGCCGTCAAGCGGCGTAAGTGCTACAATCTTGTGCCCCTCACTACGCGACATTTGCGAAATGCGCGCTTGCTGCACGTAGTGTGCACAGTAGCCATAACTATTCCATTGGCAAGCCAGCTGTTTCGTTGTCTGAGCTTGGGCTATCCCTAGCACTGCAGCAACATGTCTGTTGGGTTCCTGTGCAACACAGAACTACTATGAACTACCTAGTACTAGTAGCTGACGTAAGAATACCAATTATCGTACTGGTCTACTGCTGCTACTACTACTACTACTATTACTACTCCCACTACCACCACTACTTCTCCCACCACTGCCACCCCACTACCACTATTACTACTACTACTACTACTACTAGTACTACTAGTACTACTAGTACTACTAGTACTACTAGTACTACTAGTACTACTAGTACTACTAGTACTACCACTACCACTACGACTACTACTAGAACTACTACTACTACTACTACTACTACTACTACTATTACTACTACTACCACTCCTGCTGCTGCTGCTGCTACTGCTACTGCTACTGCTGCTAAAGCGCTACCAGCTCAAGCGGCCACGAACTGTAGCCGTCGAATCACGACAGGACAGCCTGTGGAGGGCCGAACTATTTAATAATTTGAGATCCCAACAGGTCCTTGGTCCTCCAGCCACTTAAATTTCCTTTAAATTAAGTTGTGCATGGGAGTGCTGTCAAGTCTGCATTGAGGCTCACGGAGTCTCAGTCGTTTCTCGCACAAGCTCCTTCTTCCCAGGCGCCGGTCACACAGGAGTCGCTCCTTGCGGACGTTGTCCGCGCAGTGGTGGCCCACGAGGACGAAATCCAGGAGTCGAAGTTCAATCACTCCTTTCTGATGTACGCCTCGATCAAGGAGCCGCTGCACCTCTACAAAGCCCAGGCCTCGTACGCGCAGGTTTCCTTGGAGGAGCCTCCCAGAATCGTCATTTGGAAAGCACTCATGCATGAGGTTATGAAGCGATTAGAGGAAGCCATTTCGCGGGAAAAGCAGGACCCTGCCGCTTATGAGGCAGCCCTCGCGCTGAGCATTGTACAGGAGCATCGGCAAGGGCAGAAAGTGCGTATGCTACCCACGGAAGCCGCAGTCACACACAACTGGCCGTACGTCAAATGGGATGAGGCCTCTAATAAGCTCATTCAGGACACCTCTAAAGATCCTTTGTCTACCAACTTGCTAAACTCAAGAGGGCGACTTGCTCCGCTTCAGATGCTCCTGCAAGCTAACATCTAGAATGACGGGGTCCGTATTCTCACTTGGATAGGGACGCCCCAGAGCTAGACCTCACCCGAATGCTGTGCGGACACTCGGTCTGGCGAGTGGTAGGTTTTTCCCTGCGCCAGCCAGGTCTCAAGCGTCCTCCCCAGACCCAATCCCTTCTGCACTGCAGCCCAGTAAGGCCCCTGCTTGGCCTTCGGACGTGAGGTAGCCTCCGTCCCAATCAATCAGCCTATGCTCAGCCCTTAGCCCTATTTCTCCTCGCCATTTTTACCAATGTCCTTTACACCGCAAGCCGAGCTTCTGCGGGCCCCTCGGGGGCGTCTCGCCTCTGAGGAGTAGATGTCTGCGAGTCTGACCGCAATCGCTCCTGCAAATGCCGCAAGTGCGCTCGTCTTGCTTAAGCCAGGCCCTTGTAATTTCACAATTGAGCTCACCCTGCTTGCATCTGCAGTTCTGGCTCAGCATAGAGCCTAGGCGCCTACGTGCAAAGCTCGGAAGGTCGAGGTAGCCTTCCTTCGAGTCCTGCCTTCAGGCCTGACGATGTCCTCTCGTCGATCATTCTCCCTACCTGAGGAGCCTGACAGCCACTCGCAGGACATGCAGTTCTTGCTTCGACAAGCCTTTCAGCACCGCTGCCGACATACTACCTCCTGCTCCACGGAAGGCTACACCGGCTACCCGTACAACAGGCGGCCTGGTGCAGACTGTCCTATCCAATGCGGCTTTGGGCAGCCGCGTTTTAGAAGAAAACCATCACACCTATGGCACGTCTGCCGACCGTGCTGGCATACTTGGATGGATACCCGCACGGAGCCAATGACCGAGGACCTTCACTCATTTCATGTGGTTATTTGCGTCGATACCAGTCCCAGGTCTTCATATCCAATCCCAACGCGAACCTTCACCACGGAGAATTTTACCGACCTCGAGGCTCATCGCTACCGCGCCGGCTCTTCTTCCGTGATCTCCGACGACCCTCATCTCCTCCGAGTTCGCCAAGACACCATCTTTTGGAGAACGACATCGTGCACCACTCCCCAGGAGGAGGCACTCCTTCCAGACCGAGCGCGAAATCCACAAGCTGCCCTATCGAGACCGATGTCCTCACTCATGCGACTGCGGAGGCACATGCCAAGAAGTTGACCCTCGACACATATGGCACACGTGTCAGCAGTGCAGGGACCAAATGTCCCTATAGCAGGAGGTCTTAGGTATCTTGCCTGAACTCCTCGCGTCGGCTAAGATACGGAATGAGTATGCCTTAGGAATCGCTCTACAGCCCATCTTCGGTCGCGCGCACACTCAGGTCTCCTCTGGCTCTCACCTCTGGCACGGACCCCGGCCAAGAAGATTCATGTGCTTCTTTGGAATCCCGGCACCGTGTCACTCTGCAGCCTTTAGGCGTGAGGTAGCCGCCGCCTCTCGCTCGCCCTCACGCATTGTCTTTCACTCTGCCATGCACTGCCCTGAAGGACGCGTAAATGGCATTGGCGCTTTTCTTCTCATCAAAGGGCTCAGCCTGGTTCACTATGAAGATCATCTTTCTAGCATCCCGATCGACAGACTGGCTGCACCACGACATATACTGCTCCAATCATATCGGCGACGGCTCGAGGAACGGGATAACACGGAGGACATGACTCAGGTTACTCGTCCCTCGTTACCATCTCGCGCTTGTCCTTCCAGCAGTGGTGCCACTTTCGTACACGAAGTTGGAATCCCAGACTTGCACTCCAATCGAGCGAAGTGTCAAGTTCCAATCCTGCTTGTGCAATTGAGGCTGGATCGCAGCTACATGGCGGTGAGGCAGCCTCCTGCTGTAGCTTCCTTTGTTTGCATCATGTGCAGACCGCGTTTTTCGCGGTAGTTGCCTCTGAATTCTTGGGGCATAGGGTCAGCTAATGTAGGGTCTGTACGCCAACTTGCATATTAGACCCAAGATCGGGCGTCTAATATGCAAAGTTGGTGTACCACAACATGGCAAACCAGGGTGGCATATTAGCCTTGGGCCTCCCCCGCGGGAAGCTCGATCCGGGAGGGCTGTGGGAAGGCCTTGACCCATCGCGACGCAGTCCGGCCTACGAGTACTGGCTCGCGTTTGAATGGTTCGGCATGCAGTTGTGCGCGCAGGCGGAACGACGCCCAGGGGGGCGAGTGCATCCTGCGGTTGAGCGCAGGTTGCCCTGCAGCTCCTGCTTTGAGGGGGGGGGCAATAGGTAGCAGGCACCCGTCCGAATTGTGCGTATTAGAGTCAAAACGAGCAATTCAGCCGGAAGCATCCTTCGTGGACATTGCAAACAACTTGTCATACCTGCTCTTTGTAGATGCACTTCTGCAGCAGATCTACACTGACCGACATCTGTGAGAAGGACCTGCTTCCTGTCGCATAGAGTGTCAGTCAGGCCCGCATAGGCATTCAAATCAACAGCAGACTTGANTCTACACTGACCGACATCTGTGAGAAGGACCTGCTTCCTGTCGCATAGAGTGTCAGTCAGGCCCGCATAGGCATTCAAATCAACAGCAGACTTGAGCGGCATACCTCCAGCAAGCGAACAAAGCAGGGTCTAGCATGCCAAGCCGACCTGGGGTCTAACATGCCAACCGTCGCATCTTAGACCCCAGCTCTTCCGATTACAGTAACCCATGATTTCAGACCCTCTAGTAGCTGAGGGTATTTGGGGCTATCACTATCTGCATCCGATGGCAAAATGCCCCTGCTACTCCAGAGGCTGAGCCTCTGTGCCCTAGTCTGAGTCTGCAACCTTTTGACAAACCCTCGGCCCTCGGCACTCAGGCCAAATTCTTCGGTGTGACATGCACCCTGATAAAAAGAACTCGCACCAGCTGTGCGCGGCTCTTAGGCCGAGCGCTGGCTTTTGTTACATTGTCCTGCCTTTCTCCCAGTGCTCTGCGGCTCGCAGATTTAGCATTGTGAGGTAGCCTCCAATCAAAGGCCCTACTTGCACTCCGCCATGTCAAACGCTGCGCCTAGCCCAGACATCTGGACAGCAAGGGCGGAAACCCTGCAAGGACGTGTGGTCTACACGTCTCCCTCGGAGACTGCACCACCGACCACCGGCACTCCGTACTCTACCTTTCAGTCGGGTTGCACGGCATCGGCGAGCGCAACCGGTCAGGGACCTGTACTTGCTCTCACGGATTCTACCACTTCTGCCGGTGCCCGCTCCTCTCCTTAGAAGTTGGTTGCATTCGTCTCAAGCCAGATCACTGGTGGCACATCTGCGGACACTGTCGCGATGTCTTTGCCCTTCGATCAGCAGCGGAACGCTATTGGTAGCCGTCTCTTTTCTTCCTGGTGAGGTAGCCTCCTAGGACACATCAAGCTGGTCAGGGGATGCTGCGAAACCTGCGAAAAAAGCATGCGCACTAGCCTAGCGGCGAGCTGGCTCTGCCTCTGTCACTTTTGTATCTGTCCGTGAGCACATCCTCAGGGTCACTTTTGTATCTGTCCGTGAGCACATCCTCAGGCCCAAGGTATTCATCCCGACCACTCAGCAGGCCTGTGCTATTGCCTCTGATCACCAGTGTGTGAGCGCATACACCAGCCTCACCACCAATGCCTCAGCGAGGTACCGCGCAGCTCCCTTGCGGAGAGCTCCAGTCAGCCCCTCAGCCTTCTCTTCCGCGTATCACTCATACGCCTGGTCTCCCATGTCTGCGTGTCGCTCATGAGCTTTTGCTTTGCGAATTGGCCTGCAGCTCATTCGGCTTTGATGCTTCTCGGTGGATCACCAGCAGTTACTCATGCGCAGATTCCCTCACATTGTTTGATAATTAGATAATTACTCTCGATCACACCTCATCGCCATGTCAACACCGAACTCAGCAGACTCTTCTCGTCGAGGTAGCCTCCGAGCGGTGCCCTACAGCCAGCTGCCGGCTAGATCAACCCAGCCGCCACGCAAGGGCAAGGCGAAAGGCCAGAGCAATCCAGGGCAAATTTTCTCAGCCCAAAGCCGGCACTTGAGCCCATCCGACTGCAGTTTCTGTGGAACTGGATGGACAACCTGTAAACATTACCCCAGCACGTATTCCAAAGCAGCGACTCTCCAACGAGAAGGTTCCGACTGAGTCTCGACTACTTTGTCCTAGCTCGTCACAGGGCACAGCTTCACAAGCCGCAGCCAGTTTCGGCGCCAGGCCCGCCGACCTCTAAGTGGCAAAGAGAGGGCCAGCCGAACAAATGCCTCAAGGAAGAGAACACACAGCAGAGATCAGCAATCAGCGAGCTCCCTCCCTTGAGTTTTTTTTTGGGTGAGAGGAAGCCTGCTCGGATTCTTCTCCTCTTCTTTCTCCCTCCTCTTCCTCCTCCTTTCTCTCTTCCTCCGCTCCTTCCCCCCTCCTCCAGCTCCATGCAGGTCGGCTTATTCAGAAGAGGACTTTCTCCCTGCGCCCTCCTGTCAAGCCCTCTCCGACAAGCATTTCCTCGAGTCAGTCAGTCAGTCAAGCAGCACCAACGACCTGTCCCCCAAAGCCCCCCTCTCCCTCCCGCCCCTCCCCTTCTCCCTCCCACCCTGGCTCCTGCACCTGCCCCGCCACCTGCCCCTCCTACACGCATCAAAAGGTTTTTGGGGTGGACGCCTCGCAGGAGCCCTTTAGACAAAAATCAATTCTGCTGAAATCTATGCGGAGTTACCAGACGGGTCTATGAGACTACGGGAAACGTCAGTCAGGCTCAGTGGGGACAATGGGACCATGAAGAGACTCTTGCCTTCAACCTGGCAGTGGAGCCTCCAACTGCCGTCCTCACACAGGGAGGACAGACCGCCCTTTCAGCCCATCGCAACGAGGTCATCCTCTCTTGTGCCCAACCACGGTTGGTACCCAACATGGTTGCTTTCTTTGCTATCCGACTGAAGGTTCGGACGAGTCTTCGGGAAATGGCGGGGGTCACTGGCGTGAGGTAGCCTCCGCCACACCTCCGTCATGCCCTGGCCAATCTTTCTGAAGACGAGCCTTTTGAGCTTTGGCAGCAGGCATACGGCATCTTGGTGGAGAAGGTGTGGACGCTTAGCGCGAAACCTCCGACCACAACGGCAGACGATGCAATGTTTATGCTCTTGCAGCTTCTGATTGCTGCCTCTCAGGGCTTCACTATTCGAGATGTTGGATGGCACAACTGGGGCGTGCGACGAAACCGCGATTGCCGTCAGACCTTCCATGACTTCGTCATCCTGGATGCCAGCGCCTGGAACCGGAAACCTCCGCAAGATCCAAAATGGACCCAGATCTCGGCAATGAGCCGCTGGCAGAGCTTTATCCGCTCTGACCTCCCTGGCCGGTCCGGATCTGGCGAAGCGAGCCCAGGGCATCATTCAGCAGTACGATCGTCGCGTCATTCCTGCCTTTGACGAGGTTATCAAACTGCTTCAGCATCCGGTCCAAAAAGACGAGGCGCAGGAAATGGGAGCCTTCTTGCGTACAGATTCCAGGGAAGCCCCGATTTTCGACCAGCAATCGGTGGGTTCCATGGTGAGCTCGACTTGGGAGCCTCCATCTGGGACTAGAGCTCACGTGAGGTAGCCTCCGAGTCTGACGCCTACTGCACACGTGAGGTAGCCTCCGAGTGCAGGGCACTGCGGATCTCTTCGCGGCCTCGAAAAAAGCGCACACTCCTGACCTACAGTACCTGCAACCTGCCTCTGAGTTTTTCCCCAGCAATCTGGCTGAGTTCGTTAGTAGCCGGTCTATTGCTCGCTGCCTGAACATGTACCTGCTCTAATCACACGCCAGTCCAGTGTCGCATGCTATCTGACCTTCTGTCTACGAGGTCAGCCATCCTCGTCAGGCCGGGACCCTCATTTCTTTGTTGCCATCAGTCAGTCGTTGCGCCTTACTGATCAGACGTTACCCACACATAACCTCGAAATTATGAACGTCGCGTCCTTTAGCTCAAGACCTGTGAGGCAGCCTCCAGGAAGCAGTGCTATGCACATGCCACCCTTCCAGGGCGACGACTTTGCTAGTACCACAGCCTCCACGCCTCATACTTTGGACAGCATGCCCGAGGCACTCGAGCGTACCCCCGAAGAGGTGGCGGCGGCTATCTTGTCTGCGCAGGCTCACCTGGCCGCGATCGACACCGATTCAGCGTGGCTTTTAGCAACCGCCAATTCTGGCCGGACAACTGCTTGCGCTTGGATGCAATCTGGTCATCTCTGGATAATACGGCTGGCATCACTCGATCCATTACCCAGTGGCCCACCCACGACGGCTTCCTCCTCTACTCTGACACGGAGCACTCGGTGCGTGGTGGCACCATAAAAAGCGCTGCGGATGCATGCTATCTTTTCCAGAGCCACGTTGACATGGTCATCAGCCCCTGCCCCCTGACTCCTATGGAAGGCACACCTCAAAATGCAGCTGGCTGGCGGTCTCACTTTTCGGATCTATGCACTGAGCATTTTCCTTTCCCTCACAGAGATACTCGAAAATTGAGGGGCGAAGACTTGAGGGTTTAGGTAGCCTCCCTTCGATGTCTTTGGGGACGAATTCGTTACGAAACAGCCACGGCCAGATGGCGTATACAACGCGGCTCTGGGCGTTCCACTGCTTCGCAGGCATCAACCGGTCCACAGCTGCGGCCATAGCCTTCCTAATGCAGGAATGTAACATTCCTCTCCGGGTTCTCATCAGTAAACTTTGCCAGGTCCGCCCGGGTCAGGAATACTGGCGTGAGCGGGATCAATTTTGCTAGAATTACTTCGTTTGGACCAGGATCTTATTCTCTGCCCCAGGTACCAGATCCGCTTTCTGTGAGGATTCACGGGGTGAGGTAGCCTCCTCCGAGCGATTAGTCCGTCCCTGGAGAAAAACAATTCTCAGCCCTTCTGCCGTCTGACAGCTGCATACTGCTTATGATCGATTCCTTCAACAGGCCTGCCTTTTGACTCACGGTGGTTTTACAGCTTTCGTGCAACTGTCTTGTATGACCCTACATACTGTAGTAGCCATCAGCATCTCAGCTCTGTGCTCCCTCCCTTTGTCATCATGGCGGCGTCTGCGCCCTGCTCCGATCTGGCTTATGCCAAGGTTATCCATGTTGAACCTCTCAGCTCGCCTGCCTCGACAACCCAGGCTTCGTATATGGGCGCTGCGCCGGCTGAAGGGACGGTGGCGGTCACACAGCAGCGCGCTGGCCCGAACCTGTCGCTCATCATCATGACTATACCTACCCGGCTTGCGCACACCTATGCGAGTGTGGACAGCCATGCTGTCGGCACAAGGAGCAGCACATCTGGCATACTTGCTCGGCCTGCCGCTCCAAATGGGCTGCAGAGCACTACTGGTGAGAGCATTTGCCCTCCGGTGAGGAAGCCTCCTGGAGCGGATAGGCAGTGACTTCAGCCTAGATTGCCTTCGCGGTCTACTTTTTGGACTCTCAAGCTACAGCCGAGGGAAAACTTGAGTCAGTACGATCAGCCGCTACACGTGCCACATTTGCACCTGCATTTTTGTAGCATCACAGAACTATGCATATAAAATGCCACAATTCTTTGCTCTCCCGCAGCATAGTACTAGTAGTTCTCGGCATGTTCTTATAGAGTAGTAGCAGTCTCCTCCCCTGCTCCTGTATAGAGTAGTAGTAGTCCGACTCCGACCGCTCATCCCCGCTATGAGTAGGCCTCCGCCTGTTCGTCTGCAGTAGTGGGCGTACGCCCGTTCTTCTACGATGGCAGTGTTTGCTGGCCTGCTCCTAGAAAGGCGGTCACATGAGCAGGCACTCTGCTGCTATTACTACTACTGCTACTACTGCTGCATACTGGTACTCACTCACTCACTGCTCGTAGTACACACCACTACCTTCTATCACATGCTGCGAATACGAAGGCAGTATCTACTACCGCGATTACTACACGCACTTCTTCAGCTGCATCTAAACAATGCTGACCAAGCTGCGTGATCACCGTCGACAGCTTGTGCATTGATCATTGTCTGTGGATCTGATTTCATGGGAATCCTTGCGGACATCGTTGCTTGCTGTTGTTGCACTGTACACTGTCTCAGACGCTTGACAAGCTTCTTCAGTCCCTCGTCTCTAGTTTCTAGATCTCCCTTCTGTCCCTCTGTTTGGAGAAGGCACGCATAGCGGATGCATCTGATTCCCAGCTCCTGGCACGTGTGCCTGTACAGTTGGTAATCCGTCCTGAGAACAGAAGCCGCACCCTCGCAGGTGACAAGGTAAGCAGAATACCAATTTACAGCTTGGAAGCTTGTAGAGAACCTTCATGGCTCGATTTCGCCGATTCAGGCATTTCCTGCCAAGTGACAAGTTGAGTCTTAGCCTTGCAGCCGCCTCAGTTTCTTGCACGGACAACTCTGGTCACAAAGGGCTCGCTCGGTAAAATGGCCATGGTGGTTTTGGCTTCTTGTCACATCTAAACTTGTCTCGAAGCTTGCCGTCCTCATAGACTCTTTGGCTTCCTGATGGCGGCCACCCATGTCTGTTCCTGGAAAGAGACAACAGAAGAGATCAAACAATAAACGACATCTGCAATGTCTTCAGCTGCTGATTGCAGACCTATCGAGCAAGTTGGATATCAGCCAACAGGTCCGGACGAGCAGTCACCTTCTATGCGTGGTGCCATGTTGGCGTTTGGACTGAAGCCTGCGTCAACAGTCTTTTTCCCGTCATAGTGGAGATCACTGCCAGCCCTTCCCTTCTTTTGCCAAGCCGGCAACGATTCTTGAATAAGATGCTGCTGCAATGACATACTTGTCAATGCTTGCACATCGCGAGCCACTTATTGACTGTTGCGAAGAGTGGTGCGTGCAAAATGCCTGTCCGAGCTGGGAAAAGTCATGGAAAACTGTAACTACGGTTCATAAGAGTATGAGTGATGGCCCAAGCAACTTGAATCCACTCAATCCAAGCCACTCAGCAGATGTGCTCGCAGGCCTCAGTCGCAAGCCCGAACTTCTGGGCGTGGGTCGGACAGTTTTGAGAGCAATGCGGGGGCAGCGGTGAAGCTTTGATTGGGCCGTGATAAACCAGAGTTCGTGTGCAGCAAATATTTCAAGCTGCGTTTTACTGCCTTCCTGCTTCTCTACGTTTGAGACCTGGTACTACAGCAACGGCATTCTGGAAGCGAGCATGGCTTCTACTACGTGGTGTATGCCAGCTGACTGCAACCATCGAGGCTTAAGAGCAGGCGAAGAAATAACTAAATTGCAATACCAGGTTGGACCAACGCTTAGCACTGTCATCGTAGTCATCATCGTCTTCATCACCACCACGACCATGATCGCCACCGACAACTACACTCATCATCATCAGCAGCAGCATCACCACGGCAATGATCAAGCACATCATCAGCTCCATCCTCACCCGTACATTACAAGCCTTCGCAACCTCCTTGTCTATCACGCCTGTCCTCTTTGTCCCCAAAAGTGAAAGAGGCAGGTTCCGGTGATCCCAGCCCACACGAAAATTCCAATCAATTTCCTGGAGCTACATACATTTTTCAAGGCCTGCAAGCATCTGCGCTTGGTTTAGACAGATCTGATCCCAGTGCTCCCGAAAAATGCTCTACGTCAGCTTCCAAACATTGAAACCATACCAAAAGCATTGTTCAAGGATGTGCAAGTGTTTCGGCATTTTGCGGGCGACACCAACCTAGCTGGCGGCCAAACCCAACCTTTGTCTGCTATCACAAGCTCGTTCAAGCAATGCGCCAAACTTGCCTCCGGGAATCCTGCAATTTCGGGGCTTCACAAATGCATTTGGTAGTGGCTTCGGGTTAATTGTTTTCGGGTTAATTGTTTATGGCATCCCATCCCGTCCGCTCCCAGCTCCAAATGGTTTCCCGGAGTTCATGCCAATCCCGAACTCGTCTGCTCAATGTCTTGGCACCATTGCGTTTGGTGGGCCTGTCTGTGGGTAGCCTATGACGTCCCCAGTGCTACTCCGGCTAACTTCTCGGAACTCCGAGCAGGCCAAAAATGGCCAAAATGCCTTTCTCGATCCCTGTAACATGCACCTAGTTTGGATCTCAGTCTCAATGTAGCGAAAGCAGTTGGCTTTGTTCGGGGGCTCCGGGACCCAAACTGAAAGCATCACCTGCCCGTCTCAGACAGAGCAGTGACGATGCCAGGCCCCCCGAGGCAGCAAGATTGTCCTTTTTCTGGCGGAGGTTTATGGATCATGTGGGTGGCAATCAGTGCATGTGTACCAAATTAAATTCAAGAAGTCACACGAGGTTGATGTCGAAATGCCCTCAAAAGTTGAAGAGCAAAAATGTGAGCCATGGGTAGTCTCAGCTGTCTCGAGGGTCGTTCCAAGTGCGTGTGTGCGTGTGCGTGCGCGTGCGCGTGCGCGTGGGCGTGCGCGTGTGGGCTTGCGGGCGTGCGGGCGTGCGGGTGCGTGCGTGTGTGTGTGTGTGCGCGTGTGTGTGTGCGCGCGTGCGTGCGGAAGCCGCATATGTGTTAATCTGTTTTGGCATGGTGGTGTTTTGGATCATGGGGCTTGTTCGAGCACCACATCTCAACCCCTAAGCAGTCTCGTGCCGGTCCGGGGTGGCTCAAGGCGAGCAGCACTGACAGTGATCCCCATCCGCACATACCAGTACGGAAGGCTCTCTACGGTGCCAGAGACGCTGCCACCCAGGACCCAGGACTGGTGCGAGACGAGAAGGCGAGGCCCGAAGCAATGCGGGGCAAGGAAGAAATGAGCCACTTGAAACCGAAAAAATCTTAATCCACGAACCCAATTCCACCATCCCTGTAAACCAAGTCAATTGCGCTGTGAAATGAAGTCTCCGATAACTAGCTTCCCACAACCGCAACCACTCAGCACAAAAAACTACGTAGGGCCTAGGTACTGGTTGCATGCAATTCGGCTTTTGCGAAATATGCTACTATCATATGCAATATATGTGTCCGGACCAGGATTAGCAAATCTCGTGGTTCATACCCTCCTGCCCGAGCATGAAGATGCTCCATGCTACTGTTTCGAATGATTTGCCGGAAGCTAAGCCCAAGCCTGAATTCGCTTTGAACATACATCATCTACCTACGCAGTGTTGCATGCGATATTGGTGGGTGTCCCATACCGCGCCCCCCCAACCCATCCATCAGCTGATTCAGTTTGAATTAAAATAGCTTCAGGCAAGGGGAAAATGCATGTTCTAGGACTTGCTAAACAGTGTACCTGGGTCTGTTTTCTACACACGTCTGATCCTACGCCGACCCGCACAAAATGCTTCTAACTTCCCGGAGGTGCTCGAAGCAAGTCCAAATACATAGGTCAACCCTGCCCAGTGCATCCTTGCCTTGTTTAGACAGGTCTAGTATCCAGGTCCAATACCGTTGCATTGTACGCGAAAATGCCCGAACATCTCCGAACTAGCATCCAGGAATCCAGACCAGGCCAAAATGCAATTTCGAACTTGATAAACGCATTTAAAATCTAGAAGATTTCAGTTTCTGGCGTCCCGTAGAGCGACCCCAACCCACCCACAAGCTGTCTAGCTTCCGTGGGCTCCGACCAAACCCAGATTCTGCAGGGTCTGCAAACAGACTTTGGCCCTGGCGTGAACATTTCTGCTATTCCATCCCGCTTCAGTTCCACCATGCCGCTGGGAACAGCATTCATACTCAAGTCAGACCTTAAAAATCTACGGGTCCCGCTTCGGGCTCCCGCAAACTAGTTTCAAACAGTTTTCTGTTCATGCTCGGCCCGCGTTGCAGGAGTCTAGCAAGTGCGTTGGTTATGCCAAACCCCAAATTGGAGCTTTGGTCAAATCGCGAAGAAAACCACAAGAACAAGCTTTCCCTGACGAGTTTCACTGCGAAGAAGGATGGCAATGCGGCTGAGATCGGTGGTGCGGGACAGCCGCAGCCGAACAAACACTGTAATGTGGATACCAGCATGCAAGCAACGCAGAGCGATACAATTTAAGGAGTGGTGATTAAAGTAGCATAATCGATCCTTGCAGAAGAGCTGCGCAAGATCTTCTCCGTGAGACACGCGATTCGAACAGCCCGGCTGTTGGTGTCGAATGGACGGCGCTGAAACTTGCCTTGTGAAAGGCTGCAGATTGAATTACTTACCCTCCCTGAAAACACGGGAGGCAGATAATCCTTGTGCCAAATCCGCTACACAGCAGGATCGAGCAGTTGCTTTCCGATTCCATGATGAACATGGACATGACGGCCTCAACAACGAATCTTAGCACTTGCCCAACACAACCGTGGAAAGAAGGAACTAGTATGTTCTCCAGTTACTTGTTACAAACCGTACCTGGAATGTACATTCAGAAGCTTGCAAATGCATTGTGCAGTTGCAGGCGAGCATCGAATGAGCTGATGGCTTCCTGAGACAATTAAGTTGACAGCTGACCTGCCGCACGAAGGCATGCAATAAAGAAGTATGCTGCTTGATACTGACTGATGAACCCGGGGAACTTTTCCTCAGTACACCTGTCCCAGACTCACCACTGTGCGGGATTTGTGCTATACTTGTCAAACAGCTTGCTGGCTGAAGCTCGCCATTTGGACACATCTTTGGTGCTTGCACACCGCAAGGTCAGGCATCTTCTCATCTCTGGAGATAGATGCCGAACCTGTCGTCGCGAACTCTGCAAGCCAGATAGCGAAGTTTATCTTTATTCCACAAGCACAAGTGAAGAAGCTGCTTCAAGGTACAACCTTGGCAAATCGTGGGCTTATCTGAACGACTGTATTGCAGGAAACCTGGACGCACCTCACCTTGTCGTGATGCGCAAATGTCAGAATGACCCGAGTTCGAGAATTGGTCGCCAAGCAACATCGTCTGGGGTCAGGTACCAGAGGAGCCTAAAGAAGCAATGGATGGTCAGATCTGGCCATGCTGCGTTTACTTCTAACAGAGAGAAGTCTTCGGTGCAGTGGGCTGCTACGCACATCTCCGAGGCACTCATCCTTTGGGAACTTCGAACGCATTACCAGAAACTCCTTCTCGGCAGCCGCCTGACTGGGAAGCTGCAGATGCACCAAGCCAGGCACAAGAGATGACAGCATGTCGCTTCTTTTTCAAACAAAACATCAGAGAGCTTAGAGGAAAGCAGCATGCATTCGAAGCAATGCTCAGGGTCAGCATATCATCCCTTCTGAATCCACATTTTGGAAAGGTCCAAGACTTGACAGACTTGTCCTATCGAAGGGACCATGCTCCTCGGCTTATCTTGAATCTACATACCTGGTTCATCGCCACGAAACCCTCTTGTTCCCCAACAACGATGTGAACAGCTTGCAGGCTTGGGAGCGGTTCAGTCTCAAAACAAAACAAGGTCGACCGCATGTTGGTTCCTCGGCATCCCAAAGCCATTTCACGCGCCGCTTGCGGAAGCTTCCAGTCTCATCGGAATCTTGCTGAAGCCAGCAGGCTGCCAAAGGCAAATTCCAAGCCACGAAAGCTGCAGTCTGAGTATATGTTGCAATACTCAACTTTCGCCATCGATTCAGGTACAAATGATGCTCTGCTGCTTAAGCCCTCGCTCGGGGCCCTCGTCAAACGCAGGCGGCAGCTTCCTCGAAGGGACCCATCGGGGTCCGAAGTAAGGGCAGTCCCCAGTCCTCCATTAAGTCCCACCGAACATGCATTTGTCGTCACCATTCATTAACCAGTCGGTGAACGTGCGAGTCATTGACGTTTGCCGGACCAGTCTGCCTGGCGATATAAAACAAGTCTAGAATTGCGCTCACAATGAGTGAGCACAGAACAAACATGAACCAATGAATCCACGCTGCTTTTCGACACCGGCAGCTTGCGCGGTTGGAGCGAACCACAAGAATCGAGTCCCCTTGGAGAACCAAGCTTCATTTACTCACAAGGCGGCTGTTCTTCACCTAAGCCTTCCCCCACTTGGCCTCATTTGTCAGGCTTGCGTCGTTTGCCAGTGTCGGGTCGGAGCAAACGAGGCAAGCAAGCAATGGAGCCGCCCAGCAGACAGAGCCAGCAGGGTGGAAAGTATTTGTGGATGACTACACTTAACCGGAGCCCAACGGATGATTTCTTTCGCTCGGATGTTTCTAAAGTTGGATTCAGGTGACGTGTCTTTCTGACTAATTCGTTGAAGTCGGAAACGTTTCGATCGTCCAGTTCATGCTGTTGCTTCGAAACGACTGACAAAGACCCTCCATCTTCTGGTCAGTGGTAGGCATGCTGTCCCGCCTGCCACTCGGTCTTCGGTGGACTCATCTTTACAGCTTTGACGCCCGTGTAACCTTGGCGGTGCAACCCTGTCTGCCAGGATGCTCAATCTTGCTGGGAGTTGAGACTCACCACAGAATTTCAACTGGGAACCACTTTGGCCCGGCCCCGGAAACAATCACAAGCTGTCAACGCAGCAGGACTTGCTTCCAACCATTGTCGGGTAATAAAAGCATCCCAAAACTGGAAGTGCCTCTGTCGGCTAGCGGCGGTTGATACGGACCCTCGCGATGTTGCGAATGTCATTGTAGACAGGCCCCCAAGCGTCCTGTCTGCAATCGCCACTCTTGCTAGAACACTGCAAAGCCTCAGCCAGGAGCTTCAACTCTTGTACCAACCTGAATCCGGATTGCAGTGGATCCCCGGTACAGGGACGATGAGATTCTTTTCGCAGCCTCGCAACTGTGATTCAATGCAGTGTTGTGGTCTACGGCAGAGCAGCAAACGATTAAGATTGCCTGCAGCATCGGGTGGATCAAACGGAGGACGCATGCCCCTTCTGCAGAAAGGGCGCCATCGCACGGCGGCTGCCTTCTGAGCTGGCCATGACTGCTTGCAGTATCGCGTGGACCATGTGGTTCGGTGTAAGCTCCGTTGCCTGTCCTGGGTATTGTGCTGGCAATGTAGTGCAACTGGGAAAGTATCGGGATTCATAGCGATAAGCTTGAACCAATGTCCAGACAGAAGCCGGACGTGGCTTACTGCCAAGTGAGCATTGAGAGGCTGCCCACCACGCAAGCAAGCTCTTCTCTCAAATTCGCCCGTTTCGCAGGTCATCCTTGCGCAGCGGATCTGTGCTTCAAGTCATGCCGTACATTGGGTACTTAGCAATTGTTACATAGCATCTCTCCTGTTCTGAGGCCGGATCTGTGCCGAATCCCGGCTATCATTTGCAGACGGCTCTGGCGGCTGCCTACTCTACCTCTCCGAGGTAATCCTGGACTTCTGCAGGAGTCAGCACTCGAAACTTCCTGTCAGTGCCCACAATGCCGATCTCAATGTTCTCTGCCGTGATTGCTTCCTCAAAACCCTCCTTCAAGGTGAGGATGGCCGTGTGGATTGCATCCTCTAGCTCAATGTCCTCACTGTAGCGCTTCTCCAAGAAAGACTTTGCGTTGACATGGTTCTTGCCAATTGCTGAGGCCTTCCAACCAAAGTATGTGCCGGATGGATCCACTTGGAAAAGCTGCGGGCCACTGTCATCAAATCCTGCGATCATGAGGGATACGCCGAAAGGTCGCACACCGCCCGACTGTGTGAACTCTTGCATGATGGCGGCTTCTTCACGCACGATTTGTGAAACCGGAATCAGCTCACGGTACATGGTGTAGTACTGTTGGGCAACTTTACGCCCTCTTCGGAGTAGAACACGGTAATCTGCTGGCATTCCGGCATAGACCATTCCCACACTGTCGGAGAGGTTCTCTACTTTGGCCAAGGTCTTCTCGTCCACGAGCGGACTTGTGACTTTCTTTTCGGTGGCCAAAACAACCCCGTTCTTGGCCTTGATGCCTAGGGCGGGGCGCCCTTCAGCAACTCGGTTGAGGGCATACTCGATCTGCAAAAGCTTGCCGGATGGCGCGAATGTAGTCAAAGAGAATGAGTACTCCGAGTCTGTCATGGCAACAAGGTGAATGGATGAAAGAGCAGATGGGCCACCTATATCGTCTCAGCCAGAACATAGCGTTACGGGAAAGGACATGCGCAACAAGCAGCCAGTCAAAACAATGAAGGCTGGTGAGGAACTTGCAGCTGAGGCGTCCTTTTGTGACTTTGCACACCCTGCTGCGCAGGTTTGGTCACTCACTTGCGTCCCGCATGCCTCGGGTGCGGACAACAGTCATGTGCTGCTTTCCGTTCTTGTGCTGCGCGCTTTCGTACTCTTTGAGCAGGCTCACCCTTTGTTCCTTACTCTCTGACCGCACATGCGAAGCTTCAACCCGTTCCCCTCAAGCCACATGCAGGCGAGCAACTGCCTGGACAACCAGCTAGGAGACTTGCTGAAACTAGCTTTGAAGAGCCTCTTCCAGTGTGGTTGAACAGGCCGAACTGAATGTATCTGAAGGTACAGGCAGCTCAAAACAGCACAACATTGTGCCGTATAGTTGTTCGGCACTACTGACATTTGTTAGAGCTGTTTCTCGGTGCCAACCCTCTCGGGCAAGCGCAACACGGCGCACAGTACCCGGTGAGGCTTTGAACCATTCCTTCTCTGGAAGGCTATGACCGAGATGAAGACGGAATCGGCTGCGGATGTCGGACTCACTGCGCTGTACCTGCAACACGTTGTGAGCACACAAAAGGTCTTCAGCGAGTCGTCGGTCTGCATTGTACCCTTGCTTACCGCTGTATGGGACGACAAGCACGTCTTGGGAGCACTTCTCGGCAAATCCGCAGAACCTCTTCGGCACTATCTGGGTCCGGCAGATACCTTCGTATCTTACCTACTCAGATCTTTCAGGAATGAAGACCTGGTGCACCGCCGACAAAGTGCCGACGCAATCGCGAGAAGTCTCCGAGCTCAGCTGTCCAAAGCCTCAGCAACATCTTATCGGCTAAGGTTGGATGAACCCGACACCGACCACAACTACATCGAGCCTATGCGGTCGCGGGATGTATTCCCAATTGTTTCAAATCAACATAACTTATGGGCTGCTGTTTTTGTCTGTACCAACAGCAACAAGACAACGACAACGAGGTGAAGGACAAAACAACACAAAACAAATTGCCAGTCCCATGTTAGGGGCTCGAACACCGCATCAGCGGATAGCGAAGCCCCCAGTACCCGGACAATGGCCCGCCATGGGAATTGGGTACGCGAAGAGCCTGCTCGAGAGCCGATACAGGTGCTGACTCAAGANATCAGCGGATAGCGAAGCCCCCAGTACCCGGACAATGGCCCGCCATGGGAATTGGGTACGCGAAGAGCCTGCTCGAGAGCCGATACAGGTGCTGACTCAAGATCTTGTGGATCATGCTGCAGCAGCGTTGTTTGAGCATGGGGCGGTATCCCTCAAGGCCTTACGTCTCTTTCTGCAGCGACGCACATCGACCAATCTGATATCCATGCGAACCGGGATCCGACAGCTGGCCGAACAGACTGTGGAGTCAATGACTGGCAGTCTTGATGTGAAGACGTTGCCAGCTCAGGGACTTGCAGAGATTCGCAAAATTGCGGTTTGGGAACCGGTTCCAGTTGATTTGGAGAAACACGGCCGGGGACGGTGCCTTTTCCATTCGCTGAACGACCACTGTGGCGAGAGTGCCAAATCCTGGGCAATCACGGCGATGTGCAGAAAGGCAATCTTTGCTGGGAGCTTTTCTGCCTCGAGCGAGGCATCCAACCCGATGGACAAGTGCCTTCGGCCAAGACGGTTGGTGATGACGATGTCGCCTTTACAACCTGTTTCCCGGTGACTGGTGGAAGTCAACAAGTGCCGCACGGTACNCCCGATGGACAAGTGCCTTCGGCCAAGACGGTTGGTGATGACGATGTCGCCTTTACAACCTGTTTCCCGGTGACTGGTGGAAGTCAACAAGTGCCGCACGGTACGATGGTAGATCTTTGGCCTATGGTCGCGGATGATGTGCATACCGGGACCAGCGGGCCGCTTTTGCATACAGAGCTTCTCACTTCAGGAACGCTTGATGCTGTGTACAGAGGATGTCATACGTTGCAGCCGAAGTTCGTTGGCTCGGCCCTTGAAGGTTGCGGTGGGGCTTTGCATGGTCATGGCACTGCTTGCTGGGAGTCCTCCTTCCTTGAGTGCGGCGGTCGGGCCAGCAAGACGATCGGTGATGGACGTGCTTGC
>BGNK01006943.1:789-21552 GCA_003297005.1 Symbiodinium sp. clade A Y106 | reverse complement strand
CACTCAACACACTTCCAGTAAATCACCTTGTTGCGATTCCACACCAGATTATGCGAGCGAGGGTACCAGGTTGACACATGTGCTATGGCGTCTACCCATGTTGTAGCTAACTCCATGGCACCGACGGGTTGGCCCGGGGACTGTGCCCGGTACCGAGTTCACCCCTGGGAGGTCTCGGGCCGAGAACTTGGGTTTAGGGGTTTAGGGTTTAGGGGTTAGGGTTTGGGGTTTAGGGGTTTAGGGGTTTAGCGTTTAGGGTGGGATGTGCGCGAGGTGGCCTTGGGCTGAAAGGCAAGGGCGAAGCGACTCGGGAGGCTGCCCTTGGAGTGGGGGATTCGGGTGTAGTATAAATTAGGGTTTAGGGTTTAATTAGGGGTTTAGGGTTCAGGGTTTAGGGTCAAAGGTAGAAGGTAGTTTGAGAGTAGGGTTCCTTAGGGGGCTTTGCGGTGGATCTATAGGTGGTCAGGGTTGATGATGTGCATGAGTATTAGTTTCCGTTTTCGCCATCGTATTCGTATTGCTATCGTTACGGGTCTGAAGAATTAATCGCAGTCTCCTCTTTCATAATTGGGGCTGGTGGGGTCCCACGGGTTCTTCCGAATATTTGTTGGTGGTTTGTGATCGAGGTTTCAGTTCAATGGCGTTCTGAAGCAGCGATGAGGATTCCGTCGGGAGTTTTGATTTCGGCTGTGTCTGTCTGGCGTCGGCGGTAGGCTGAGCGGCTTTCACATTTCGATAGTCCGTCGGCGCACCAACCCGGGCCAGGCACTATCCGGGGGCTCTTGAATCCACTGAGAAGGTAACTCTGAGATTTCTCTTCGTGTCCAAACAGAAACCTAGAAGGACACCTGAGCCACATGGCAAAACTACAGTCAGAGCAGACGCCACCCTGCATGTTGCCTCGGTTCCTTTCGGGGATCTATAAGGGATCTATTGGGTTTAGGGTTTAGGGTACCCAGAGTTAACTGGTGAGGTTTCGAGCTCAGGGCTTGCTGTGTCTAGACTTGCGTGGAATCGTCATCCCCTCTCTACAGGGCGGAAATGCTTCCTCCGAGCCGAGTGCCAAACTCAGCGCTGCGCCTTGGTCCCTGGCGAGAGGGTGAGAGTTGGTAACATAGGGGCCTTAATAATTGGAATAGAGCTTGCGGGTATATTATACTATAGAACCCCCCAAACCCTATTCTAGTTATTAAGGCCTCTATATTCTGGTTCAGAGCTGAGCATGGCATATGGCGAGAAGAAGTGTTTCTAGCCAGACATCGACTGCATACAAGCCGTACAGCGCTGCACCTTCTTCCTGTATAAGCCCCAAATACTAAACCCTATCTGAAGTAGGGTTTATATTACCGTTTTTGTGAGTGTAGATAGGCCTCCTTCTGAATATTGGCGAGTGTATATATTTTATTATGGGGATACTAGTAATATAAACCATACCCTATCTGCCCTAACTCCTAAGCCTCTGGCATGGCATCCAAAACATCTTTGCACCCCCGGCAAGCCTACTGCCACAGAGCCGAGTGCAAAGCCAGCAGACAGGGTGCCTTGGGTGTTTCCAGTCAGGCTCAGAATTTAGAGTATAGCATGTGTTTAAGCCCCCTTAAACCCTAAACCCCCAAAACCTAAACCCTGAAACCTTAATTAAGCCCCAAGCTCCTAAACCCGACTTTGATATATAATTGGAACATTGGAGCTGCAGTAGGCAGTGGATGGGGTCAGAAACCTGCTTCCAGTACTCTTCTGTCAGAGCAGGGGTTCACTTAGTTTTAGGGTCCTGGGGTCTTAGGGTCTTACGGTTGAGGGTTTCGAGCACAAATGCAAAGGTTTGCAAGCCGTCGGGTCGACGTCTGAGACCAGCCAAGCTGTCCAAAAAAGTGTGTGTGGCTTGAAGTATAATGGGCCCCAAAACCCTAACTATTAATTCTGATTATTAAGGCCCTATATTATCCTTCTCGTTCCCAGCCTCGTAAGCTCAGGAAGACCCTGCTCCGCATGGCGAACCTACTGTCGCCGAACCCAGCGCAAAGCCGGCAAGCAGTGTGCCTTGCTCTGTTGTGAGGTGGAGCAATGAGGACTGGAGTGTGCTTGGACTCGAGTCGCTTGTGGAATGATTGCAACCAGCCCCATAAACCCCTCATTCATACAACCTTGCGGAAACTTGGCAGAACCTAAACCCCAAACCCTAAAACCCTAAACCGTCCTGGAGCTGAGGACTCGCCGGCTCCGCCCGGTGAGCCTACTACTACTACACAGCCGAGTGCAAAGCCACCAAGCAAGGTTCCCCGGTGCGTCCAGTTCAGTGAGTTCCACGCTTATCTAGGGGCCTGAAGAATTTCAATATAGTTTTGGTTTAGGGGTTAGGGGTCAGGGTTCAGGGTTTTGGGTTTATTGTTTAGGGTTTATTAGTTACTATTTCAAATTGGGGGGTTTCCGACAATAGGGGGGGTACCTTTTTGGGGGATCCTACTATTTAGGGGTACTATATTAGGGTCCGATATTTTCGGAAACTCCCATATAGTTTTGGTGTATATGTTGTTATAGTTACTGTCAGGAGCTCCCCAAGTTAGTGTTTGCGTTGATGTGTAATTATTGAAGGCCCTTAAGCCAGAACCTTAAAGACGAAATGAACCCTAAAAGGGATTGAGGTTCATAGACCATATAGGGATTTATAATAGTATAAGAGTATAGGGCCATTTCTTTTAAGGGTCTTTTCGTCCTTAAGGAAGAGCCTGCAAGGACGCCCCGGTGCCACCCAGCCAACCTCATCCTGCCAGTCTGTGTCCGGCAAACGCAGCTCCTCGCCATCTCAGGGTTTAGGGTTGAGGGTTGAGGTTTGATTGTTAGGTTTGGCGTTTAGGGTTTAGGGTTTTGGATTGGATAATATCGGATCGGGGCTTGAAAGACGATGATTAGGGCTGAGGGTTTAGGTTTTATTGTTAGGTTTGGCGTTTAGGGTTTAGGGTTTTGGATTGGATAATATCGGATCGGGGCTTGAAAGACGATGATTAGGGCTGAGGGTTTAGGTTTTATTGTTAGGTTTGGCGTTTAGGGTTTAGGGTTTTGGATTGGATAATATCGGATCGGGGCTTGAAAGACGATGATTAGGGCTGAGGGTTTAGGTTTTATTGTTAGGTTTGGCGTTTAGGGTTTAGGGTTTTGGATTGGATAATATCGGATCGGGGCTTGAAAGACGATGATTAGGGCTGAGGGTTTAGGTTTTATTGTTAGGTTTGGCGTTTAGGGTTTATAGGGTTTTGGATTGGATAATATCGGATCGGGGCTTGAAAAACGATGATTAAGTACCAGTTGCCAATATTAAGCAGTAATCCCTGTGCTAACTGCTAAGACCCCGGCTCCTAGAATACTTCGAAGTGAAGTCTTTGAATGATCCTGCCTTTGGGTTGGTGGGGCTGGAAAGGGTGCGCAACCACCAGCTCCGAGCAGATGTGAATTCTTCAAGGGGGTATGTGAAGATTTCGGAAGCATCCCCCAGCTCCTACACACGGACCCTCCATCCACCCTCTATGAGGCCCGAAATACATGCCGCTGGAGGCTTTTAAGGACACAAAGAGGGTCCTGAAACCCCACACTCAGCATTTCTGTCCAAAGTGGCTATGATTCAAGCATGTCCTACCTTGCCTGGAGAGTCTTGCAAGGATGCCCTTCTTCCAGACGGCCAGTCGGCTTCCTCTGAACCAAGCAAGGAGACACCCAAAGCGGTGCCTTGGCCCTTGCGCGCTTCGGGTATGGGGTTCAGGGTTTCAGTTTCCAGGGTGTAGAGTTTACCCAGAGAGCCCAATACCCCTTAATTAAGGAATATGCCTTAAATGATAAGGAGCTTCATATTATGATTTAAGCTATATTCCTTAATTAGGGGTATTGGGCTCTCTGGGTACCTTCTTCCGACTGTACGGCTTCAGTGTTCTAGCATGGGACCCTTACTGAAAATGCTTTATATGAGTCTTTAAACAGAGAGTTTCATGGGGTTCGGGTAAGGTATGCTTGGGACTTCTGTTCGGGAGCAGCCCGAGAGGTGCTCCGCAAGATGAAAAGGTTCCGATTCGTTGCGCACGCACGACAGCGAAGCATTGAATGGCAAGGATCCGTGAGATCCCTCCGAGAGGCTTTAAGTTTCGGAGACCCTAAAACCCCAAACCCCACCAAATTCTTACACCTCAAAACCCAACAGCCCCAATAACCCTAACCGAACTCAGTCACCCCAATCCCTACCGAATTCCGAAGCCCAAAAACCCAACAACCCTAACCTAACTCTGCTGTCGCAACAGAAGGCCCATGATCCACAAGGCCAGGCAACCGTCAAAGAGCAACCCGTAAATGATATTACCCATAGGCCCCATAGTAGCTCCTTGTTGGGATACCTTATAGGATTCTAAATATGAACCTCAAAAAGGAACTACTATGGGGCCTATGGGTAAGCATCCAGCTAGAGCCATAAATCTGAAACCCTCCATAGGAGTAAACCCCATAAAGTTGGAAACCGGATTAAGGCCAAAAAGTGCTGGGATGCCCTATACATTACTCTTAAGGATTGAGGCTATGGCGTTTCCAACTTTTAGGCTTCTACTGCACAGCCTCTCGAGGAACCTGCCAGAACGGAGCCCAGCACGAAAGTCCGGCACAGCGCTCCTTTGACCTTGTTTAGGGCTTAGGGTTTAGGGTGAGAGGATGTTTTCGAGGGCTTGGCTTGGGTCTCAGGATTTTGGGTTGTTGTGGTTCATGTCTTTCGGTTTTGAGGCTGTTGGATTTGTTTGGAGCTGCCGTTTCGAAACTAGATCTTCGGATTTCGGGTTCGGTTGGGGGATGGGTTGCAGAGGTGACCAGGAGCACTGGAATAGCTGAAGGAGTGTCGTCGAGCTGACAGTGGTTCGTCCCTCATGTGTTGGAGCCATGGTTGAAGGGCACACGGGCTGCTTGAAGAATTTGCAAGAGGATACCCTCATCGTCCCTACATACACCAGCACGTTTTTCGGACTGTTGACATAGAGCTGATGGTTTAGGACAATTAAGGGACACGAAAAATCACAGGATGCAGAGTCTTGCACTGCGTGAACATGGAGGTCCAGTCACACAGTTTGGCTTAAGGTTTAACTTGGCAGATGACGATGTCAGGTTTGATCATCCAACGCCTGAAATCATCTACCACACCGAAGCCGAGCACTGAACTGGCCGAAGCCTCTATCCTAAAGTCTTCGTTTGGGTAGTTCTTTAATCTAGGGTCCCTTCTAAGGTCCCAAAAATAGTACGGCACCCTTATCAAAAGGGCCCGAAAAGGGAAAGGTAATTTAGAGAACTACCAATTCTTTTGATTTCCAACACGGACATCCCTAGACCCTTTCTGCTGAATCGCCCCCTAAACCCTAAACCCTAAACCCCTAAACCCTAAACCCTAAACCGTCCGTCGAAGCCATGAGTCTCGAAGTCTGCAAGTAGGCTTTGGGGTTTAGGGTTTACAGCCTACTGTCGTCGAAGTCACGTGGGGGTACGAGTGTAGGAGGCTGATTTCCTCGGAATCTAGTTCTCCGTCTAGCATACTCTCACTTGTAGCAGCTTCTAGCGTAGCAGCCCCCAGACCTTATTCAAACCAGTATCTGGAGACCGTGTAGACCCGCACACCACTGGTCGACGGTTCAGGAGACAACAATTACAGTTGATCCGGTTCGAAACGAATCCAGGCTGTAGACTCTTTCGAAGGGTGGTGCGAACTGGATGCTTCGACCCAAACACAAAGCCGCTTCGATCCGCCAATTTAGAACATCATGGGAACCCCGAACAGTGAACTGTGGATCCTAGGCTCCTCAAGGGGGCCTCCCTCCAAATGCGGACATTGCAGACTGGAGGAAGCACAGTTCGGGGGCCCTTTCTGACAGTGGCTCGGTCTTGCACTGGAGTACCGTTGGCCGCAGGGACCTAAATATTTAGAATAGAGTTTGGGGGTCTATATAAGATTGATACTTACGGTATCTAAATGAGCGAGTTTCATCTTATCAGTAGCAGTAGCAGCATACGCAGGAGTGGTCGTCGCCGCCGACGTCGTCGTCGTCGTCGTGGTTTTGCTTCGGCTTCTTTTGCTTCTTGTTATTGTTGCTGTTGCCATTATTGGCAGCCCCTCCCCTTTCCACTGTCCACCAACTGCCTACGAGAGGGTCCGAGTCAATCGTAGCGCTGCTGCTGTACAATTCGCGAATGTGTTTTGGACTGGTTTGCTCCACAAGCTTTAAACAGCCCTGTCACGGCATGACTCTCATCTTTGGAATTTGGCTGAATCTTTCGGACATATAGAACCCAGTGGCTATGTACAAGCCATGCTCACGGAGTCTAGGGCCTTTGCCAAAACCCAGGTGCGCGGCCCACCCCTGAGTCTGCACCGTTGGTCGTGGCATGGCGGCAGGGGCTCGGCGGTTTGCTTTCGATGTTCCGTTGTTGATCGTTCGTGTATTGGGGATGAAGGCTGCGGATTAGGAGTCTTGTGGCTTCTCGGATTGATGAGCAGTTTCTGATTCAATGACTTGAACTGTTTCAGGCCGCATCTGATCTGAACTGTGTGGTATTCTGGAGTGTGCATTTCTGGGTGTGATGTTCTGGTTGTTGTCTTTAGCATCCGAGGTTGCAGAGTCTGTCCTGTCCTTGAGGCTCACGACGTTCTTCCTGGTATTTCGAGTATGTTCTGGGGCCCTCTATGGAGTTATCTAAAGTTGCCATGGGTTACAATGTTGATGGACATCCAGATACTTCCCGAAGGCGCTACTGGCATTTTCTCGTATCGTGCAGGCAGGTGGAGGTGTCTTTGAACAGCAGAACCACCAGCGGCCATAAATGGAAGGGGTGTGTAAACCCATAAGACTACCTGTGAAAAACCTTTCTTAGGCCAGCGCCTGTGTTTGAATTGCATGGTTGGAGCATCACCCCAAACCTCAACCCCCAACCCTTAAACCCCAAACCCCAATGGCTCAAGCGAGTCCCTCAAGCTATGTGAAATGCTCCGAAGAAGAACAGCATTTGGACGCACGAAACATTGAACGGTTTAGGGTTTAGGATTTAGGGTTTAGGGTAGCCTTTTGCCCTTTTAGTTTAGGATCTCCTTACTAAAGCCAAACAGGGAAAAAGGGCGCCCTTATTATAAAGGGGCTACCCAGGAACCTAATGAAACATATTCTGAAAGCGTGGCCTTCTGAAACCATGTTACCCTTTGCATCAAAAGGTTCACGCCTGCAGCCCGCAACCGTAAGCCCTCAACCCTAAACACTAAACTGAAAACTAGACCCCTCTAAACCCTAAACTAAACTCTGAACCCTGAGCCCTAAACTAAACCTTAAAATTCTAAATCCTTAACCCTAAACTCAACGCTAAACCTTGATAACCCTAAACTAAACTCTTTGACCACGGCCAACTCCGCTACGGCAGCGAAGGCTCCGCCGGCAGCTTCGCCGGACTCTCCTGGGACCGTTCGGCGGCTTGGTCAGTTGTTCAGGGGGTTTAGGGTTTGGGAGTTTCCGAAAATAGGGGGTACCTTATTGTCCTCATAATAAGGATCCTACTATTTCGGGTACTATATAAGGATCCCCTATTTTCGGAAACTCGCGTTTAGTGGTGGGTACAGGTTGGTCAGTTTTTCAGGGGTCTAGGGTTTAGTGGTTAGGGTATAGGGGTTTAGGGTATAGGGGTTTAGGGTATAGGGGTTTAGGGTTTAGTGCTCAGGGTATAGGGGTTTAGGGTATAGGGCCTAGGGTATATTCGGTTTCTCGGCATGCTTCGGAAGGCTGGAGGTTTTGACTTTGAGCTTGTTTTTGTCAGTTTGGGAGTTGTTAGGCTGGGATCGGCCTGTGCTCATCTTGATGCTGCGGAATAATATGCGGGCATAGATAAAAACAATTTTGCAAATCTGATTCCCTAGGGTTCCTTTCCCTACGGTTGATGGACAAAATCCTGCATGACCCATAATAGGGAATATAACGTAATTCCCATAGTTTAGGGTCCTTAAGGTAATGCAGGATTTTGTCCATCAGCCGTAGTATAGTTATAGCATGAACTACCCCGAAACCCTGCTCTCCTAGATTATTTGGGGCGTCCCCTGCCTTGAGGTTTAAGATATCTGCTGTTCGTGGAGACCGTCACGAGACTGAGAGAGAGAGAGAGAGTGTGTGTGTGTGTGTTCGAGTAAGTCAGCCGAAGCGACATTCAAACAGAATCGTTAGAGGTATAGATAGGAGAAAGCATGTCTGCAATTGTCTCATGCATGCATGCAGGCATGCATGTGTCTTCACACACGCATGCGTGCAGAGAGACAGCAACATGTACATGCGAAGGGTGTTGTGGAAGTGGACGGTATATATTATAGTATTATACCAATTAAAATATACGAAGAATTATATGTAGTGATATCTACCAGTATATATCATTAAGATAAATCTTAAGCCACAGCATCCAGTCGTTTCCACTTTGGCGGAAGGCTGCGAGCTTCAGGAATTTCCTTTTTTCAGAGTTCGTCTCTTCGGGCTGTGGCTTGAACCGAAAGGGTCCTGCGGCTTCAGGGCGCTACTATAGGCGCCTCAATACTTACCTATACTATTTTTTTTTTTGGGGGGGGGGGTTCCTTATTATAGTTATAGTTTAATGGGCCCAAAAACCCTGTTCTAATTAATAAGGCCCCTGTATTACAGCTTTTAAGCTTTGTGGTTTGCGGGTTTAGGGATTTTCGGCTTGGGGATTTAGGTCGGCGATCAAGGTCGCCAAGTTTAGGAGTTTGTGTTCTTAACCCTAAACCCTAAACCCCTAAATCCCTGGCTCTGCTTACGTTGTCAACACGCCAGGGCATCCTCTGACGCTTCTGCGCCCAAGCGGCTGCAGAAGGAGGCCACGGCACATCTTCTGCGGCCTGTGGGTTGTAGAAAAGGGAACCAATTCGGCTCGTAGGTCATCACAGCTGACTTAGTAGCTGAGTGGATACACTTTACACACTTTTTGAGATAATACCACCCACCATAAAACTAAAAGTTTACACTTTTGGGGGCTTATGAACTCAGCAACTAAGTGAATGCAATGTGTGCACAACCCTGTACCCTACTTCACCAAGGTCGCGGCTAATGTCGAAGGTTACAGGGGCCTGACTGCATGTTTTCCAATTCTATCCTCTGGGTTCCTGAATATGTTATGAGCATACTAGGGTTTAGGGTTTAGGGTTTGGGTTTAGGGATTAGGGTTTAGGGTACAGCATACTCCAAAAGAAGCTGTTCTAATCATTATCATTATCAGGACTGTACAGCCCTATCGTGCTTGTCCGGTCGCAGACATCTGGAGCACTCAGCCACAGGGTGCCCAGGTCCTTCAAACGTAAACTGGATGAGCCCTAGCACGAACTCCTAAATCCGTAAACCCTGTAGCCTGGAACCCTATAGCCTTAGAACCGGCACAGGGTCCATCTTGGGGCATATAGAAGCACTCCGCAAGCAGAAAGCTTGAGTAACAGGCCCGGCGATGAACGAGACATCACAGGTAAACCCCGAGCTACAGCCTACACATACTAGAAAGCACCCTAACCCTAAGGATCCATGTACACAAATAGCATATACTTTGGCCTTGGAGTAGTCCCTGTATAGGTACATTGGGCCCAAAGTATATACTGTTTGGGTACATGGACCCTTAAGGTAAACTAAGAGTTAAATCCCGGAGACCTCAAACTTAAACCCGAAAACCAAGAAACCGACGCCGGCAGTAACGGAAGGAAGATAGCCTGTCCAGTTCGGAGGAGAGTGACTCCTCCGATGGCATCTGGCCTCAACTGGTGTTTAGGGTTTATGGGCTTCAGGGGTTTAGGCTTTAGGGTTTATAGTGAATCGGGGTGAGTTTAGGGTTTAGGGTTTGTTTGTTGTGTTGCGTTTGTGTGTCTGGTCTTTAGGGGGACAAGGGCACTCAAAAGGTAGGCTTAGGCATTTTTCTGGTTGGTAGGACTTGGGGCATTCACGGCTCCAGGTGGGAGGCTACGTGGGGATGTTTCCATGTTGTGGGGCTTCTGCCCCAAGCCTTCAGCCCTAGCTGCCGGCACTATGTAACCCCAAACCCTAAACCCTAATGTTGCTGCTCCTTTTTGCTTCAAGAAATCTCCTAGCGGCTGGCCCCGATCCAAGGGAAGTAGAGCGAAGCCTAATCTAGGTTCCTAGCTATATGAGCCGAGCAAGGCTGCGAGAACAAGCAAAGCTAACAGAGTTTAGGGTTGAGAATGTAGGTCCGAACCCTGACCACTAGACACAAAACCCGAAATCGCTAGCTGATTCCTAAACCTTACAGTAAGTCAAGCTGAGAAGCCTGCCTAAGTATCAAGGCCCTGTGTTTGCACGAAGAAGAATGCATTTCCAATCGCTAAGGCCCCAAATCTTGCCAGAACGAACACTCGTGCAAAGGCTCAGCACCATCGGCCCCTCCCGAGAATAAGTCGAAAGCTCTGCACCAAGTGGAGGCCGCGGCCTTGTAGAGTTAGGTTTAGGGTTCAGGGTCTGGGATTAAGGCTTGCGATTCAATGTTCGGGGTTTCGGGTTTAGGTTTGAGGTGGGTTGAGGATTTAGGTTAATGAACCGGTGTGGTGTGAGCATAATTTAGGGTATAGTTTTAGTGTAGAGCCCCAAGACCGTATTCTGAGTAGTGAGGCAACTCACTCGCGTTTCAACGAAGTTCAGGGACAGTTTAGGCTTCGACATTCATAAGGGGCTTTAGTGTTCGGATTCGGGTTTCGGGTCCCTAAACCCTAAACCCTAAGCCGTTTTGTTATGTTGGTGTTCAACTGTCGGTAAATTCTTTGGGGGGCTTGGGAGTCTCGGGATTCATGCTTAGGGGCTTGATGTTTCGGATTGAGGGCTCAGGGTTGGGGTTTTTAACTCGGTGTCTTCGAAGACTTAGAGTTTAGCGTTGGAGCTTTTAAAGGCCCTAAACCCGAGCTTTTAAAGGCCCTAAACCCTAAACCCTGATTAGGGTTTAGGGTTTCAGGGTTTTGAGGGCATCGGGTTCAGAGCTTCGGGTTGAGGGCTTAGGGTTTCAGGGCTTAGGTCGTGGGCCATGGTCATCAGTATAGCGAATTCCCTAAACCCTAAACCCTGAACCCTAAACCCTGTCCCGAACCCCTAAATGCTTAGCCCCTAAACTCCTAAACTCATAAGCCCTTCTAACTCCTACACCCAGAACCCTGAACCCTAAAACCCTAAACCCGAAACCCTGGAGCAGTCGAAAAGTGAGGGGCCCTTTAAAAAAGCGAAACCCTAAACCCTGAAAACGCTTTACATTAAATCCGGTACCCTCAAAGGCCTCAGCTGCCAGCGACAGCGCTCCGCCAGCAATCCGCAAATCTCTGCCGGACCGCCTCCAGGAGGCCTGCAGCAGAGTTTAGGGATTTAGGGGTTGAGGGTTTAGGATTTAGGGTTGAGGGTTTAGGGATTTAGGGTTTAGGGTTGGGGCTTTAGGGTTGTAGGGTTCTAGTTAGAGCTTAGGGTTTGAGACGTGAGGGCTATAGGAGCTAATTGTAGGCTTTAGAGTTTGAGTGTTTAGGGTTTGAGTTTACGGCTTTAGGGCTTGTGTTTGGTTTTAGGGCCTAGGGTTTTGGCGGGCCGGAGGGTGAGCGGATTGAGGGTTTGCAAGTGAAGGTTTTATAGACGCTTTGCGGAACTTCGAGGGTTGTGCATGGTTTATGGGGGTTCATAGCGGTGTATATGGTTTTTAGGATAGGGCTGAAACGGATTCGTCCGTTGTTGCATACGGTTAGGCTTTGAAGGTTTGGGATGCAGGGGCAGGGTCTAGAGTCTAGAGGTTCGGGGTACTTGTATGTGGGCCGGAATAAACTGTAGTGGTGTCCTCTTAAGGTCCTCTTACAGCACTCATAGTACTATACCAAAATAATGTGCCAAACACGTGGCCTTTCAATTATGAAGCCCCCTGCAGTAAGTGTGACAGATGTGTTTGTTTCGTGAGTGTTGCGGCGGCCGTCCCCCGGCTTTGTTCAACCCAGCCCTAAACCCGAATTTGAAACCCGATGCCCTAAATCAGAACCATTAACCCCCCAAGCCCACCCCGAATCCTGCGCCCGCCTAAACGTTGAAGTCTCTAGCTTGTTGCAGGCGCCCCGTGCCGGCAGCCTACGCCTGGGTAATGGCCCGATGCGCGCCGGGAGTTTGTCCTTCAAAGGGACTCCCAAAGCGTCCTTTGGTTCAGAAGGGTTTAGGGTTTAAGCCGTTGCAGGGGCATATAAGGGTTTAACGGTTTCGGGTTTAAGGGGTTTAATCGGGGTTTAAGGATTTAGGACAGTTTAGGTTCCAAAGCATCCCTTGGTTGAGAAGCTTTGGGGCTTACCGTGCTTGGTGCTCAGGGGATAGTACATACATGTGCTTGTATGTAGTTATATGACATGTACAACGGCAGACAAATATATGTAACTGAAAAACTTAATTCGTAACATGTCGACCAGCGTACTCCGAAGCGCACAACCAGAAAGCCATAAACAGTATAGGCTCCAGATTTCAGATCTGATTCCCTAAACTCTAAACCCTGGAACCCTGAAAAATAATGGACTTCCCTAAACCCTGAAACCCTGAACCCCAAACCGCTAAACCCTAAGCCCTGAACCACAAGGTTGTCTTGTTTATCATTGAGCTTCACAGCCGGACTTCGGAAGCAGCTTTTTGTAGGCCGTCAGCCCGTGTAGTCTCCGGGCCTCAAGAAGTACCAATACTATCCACAATTTGGAGACCCTGAAAATGTAGTTGTGCTTCTTTTTCTACCGTTATGGCCCTGATCTCACCCCTGCCTTCCGAGGTTTGCGCGTCCCTGAAGGGGACCGACCGCGCAGGGCGGCTAGCAGGGTTTGTATACACTGTAGGGGCCTTCATGATTAGAATAGGGCTTTGGGGGTATAGTCTACCAGAATTACAATAAGGAACCCCCCCAAAATAGCATTGGTAATTATTTAGGGCCCTGTATTAGTTGAAGCTATACAGTTGGACCTTATTCAGCTTCGACTCTTAACGAAGGGTTGGCGAGTTCCGAGTCTCAAAGACTGTTTTCCAGGATTTCATAGGGGTTTTGCAGTGGCACTATGGAGTCTTGTACGGATTTGGAGGGTGGGCTGTATAGGCTCAAATTATATATGGTCTTATGATCTATGAACAAGGTTGTGTCATGAGTACTGCAAAAACATGTACAAACCTTGCTTCGCTGCCTGTACCGTTAATGAGTTTGGCTCCTTCGCGGCTCTTGGAAAAAGCGGCAACAGGATTTGGAGGTTCAGGGGCTTAGGGTTCCTCGGAAGTGACGTGGACTAGCAAGGAGAAACACATGACATGTAGTATAGGAGCCTGCCTGATTAGGAAACCCTGCCTCTACCTATAGTCTCCATCGTAGTTCCTTTTTTTGGTTAACCAGTTTTATGGTTGGGATCCTATAATAGAGATTTTGTTAACCTAAAAAAGGAACTACAATGGAGACTATAGGTAGGGTTCTTTATAAGAGTCCTGCTATATTGGGGTTAGAGGGACAGGGTTTCTTAGCCGGTTCCTACATTAGCTCAAGACTCCGGCTTTGAGGTCGAGGTTTGAGGGTCGCCCGACCGACATGTCCAGTTGTGAAAATCGCAACTCCCGTCTCAGAGACCCAACCTTTCAGGTTTACAGGGGTTTAGGGTTTGGGGTTTAGGGTTTAGGGTTTGGGGTTTAGGGTTTAGGGTTTGGGGTTTAGGGTTTAGGGTTTAGGGTTTAGGGTTTGGGGTTTAGGGTTTAGGGTTTGGGGTTTGGGGTTTAGGGTTTACAGTAAACCCCATAAAGTTGGAAGCCGGATTAAGGCCATATAGTGCTGGGATTCCCTATACATTACTCTTCAGGATAGAGGCTATTGGGTTTCCAACTTTTAGGCTTCTACTCTATAGGGGTTTAGGGTTAGAAACCTGTCTTTCCATGCGCTGTGTTTCGAAGACCACACCGCCAAACCCTGAACCCTCAACCCTACTCAGGACCCACACACGGCATACTCACAAACCCCTCGCTGAGCCCTTCAACAGTTTTCATGTAGTCGAGTTTGTATATGTAGATTTTACATATACACGATCGAACTAGTGGTGCTTAGACCCTCTTTCAGTGCCCAAGTATCGATATAACGAAAACTTTGAGTAATATCGGAACAAATAGAGCAGGTTCTATTTTTTTTTTGGATGGGGGTGGGGGGGCGGAGCGGGGGACCCTAAGGAATCTGAATTTTACGCTCGCCGCAGGTGCTCAACACATCACCCTTCTTTGGTCAAGTGGCTTCTGGACAGGTCGCAAGCTCAGCGAATCAATTGTCTGCCATGTTCTAAGATTTTGGGCTAGCGCCGGCCATAGCAGCCAGAATCAGAGAAACACTGCAATAATGACGAGGTCTTTAAACGTTGCGTCTACAGAGGCATCGTGTGCAACATACTCGTATGGCTCCATGAGGGATGCACCACTGACCCTGCTCACTTATATATTACGTACTGCAATCTGGTGTACCACATGTCCGCAATTTCAGATTTGGTAATGTTTGTCTATACATATCAATGTGCTCCTGAACCAGACAGCTCCACTCCATCGTGGCGAGACAGCAATGAACGCATGTTCTAATTCAGCTGCTGTTTGGCGGATCAGTCTTCGTGTCCTTCAGGCGCAAAGCTCGCCGACAGTATCCTCACAGAGGCCACGTTTGCGCGCTGGCTGGACCCCCCACGCCTGCACTACCCCGTGCTAGTCCCATTAGAATCTGCAGCCAAAGCCTACCTCCAATGTCGACGGTCCTATATTCTGGAGCGCTCTCTTCCCCCACCTTGAACCCCTCCTTAAGGACGAAAAGACCCTTAAAAGAAATGGCCCTATACCCTTATACTATAAATCCCTATATGGTCTATGAACCTCAAACCCTTTAGGGTTCATTTCGTCTTTAAGGAACCCTACAGCATGAAGTTTCCGCGAAGCCTCTCAACCCTGAGCCCTAAACACGAAACTCCGAACCCTCAAGCCGACCTAAACCCCCAAAGGTAGGTAGAATCATGGCCCATCGCCTATAGAAGGCTGTTATTCTACATACTTTTGGGGGCCAGGTAAGCCCTAAACCCTAAGCTTAAAACAAAAGCCTTGCCTAGACCCCCAACTACCCTCTAAAATACCCAAAATACCCCCATAAGGACTCGATTAAGGGGCCATTTCATTGGGGGTGAACCCTCAACCATAAACCTCTCCACTCCTAGATCCTAAACCCTAAACCCCTGAACCCTAAACCCCTAAACTAAACCCCGAAAGACCGATATCATATATACCCATAGGCCCCAAAGTAGTTCCTTTTTGGGGGTTCATATTTAGAACTCTATAAGGTAACCCCAAAAAGGAACTGCTTTGGGGCCTGGGGGTAGCTCTTCAGAATAGTCTGGGGGGTCCTGGTGAACGGTGAACCCTCAGACTTGACGGCCCCATGGCCTCCTCTCTGAGAGCTCTGGAGTGCATCACCACGAGGGCCGCTTTGTGCACCTTCGGTTGAAGGTTTATAGGGTTTCGGATTCAGGGTTTAGGGTTGAGGGTTTAGGGTTTAGGGTTGAGGGTTTAGGGTTGAGGGTTTAGGGTTTAGGATTCAGGGTTTATAATAGGGTTTAGGACCACATGAACCTGAAAAGTAGGCTCCGTAAACCTTTATACTATGAATCCTTCTGCGGTAATTGGAGCTAGAATCCGTTTGGGGGTTAATTACGTCATAAGGAATCATCCTTTTCAACAGCCAAGGACGCCCCAACCCTCATGTAAGACGCCTCTAGAACCCTCATACACAACCCTTACAATAGAAAACTTAGCCTGGACCCTCTAAATTCTAAACCCTAAACCCTAAGCCCCGAATATCTAAAAGACCAACGTGGTTACCTCGCCTTGTCCCTCGGTGATTTTCGGCAGCATCTCGCTTTTTCTGGAAAAAGGGCGCGCAAAACCAAAAGAACAGCCAGGGATTCCCAGGCCTTTTGAGGCCTTATACACAAGCCTTAGTATAGAAAAGCTACCAGAAAAACCCTAAAAAGCCCTAAACCTTACACCCTAAAGCCCTAAACCCCAAACCCTAAAACCCTAAAAGCCCTAAACCCCATAAACCCTACAAAGCCCCCCAAAAACCCCCCGATATTTCTGAGCCAGGGATGCCCAGAAGAACCTGCTGGTGGAGCTCGGGCTCGCCTACAGCGGACTGGAGGGCTGCTCGGTCGCTTCATGGTGAACGGCTTAGGGTCCTACGGTTGATGGACAAAATCCTGCATGACCCTAAGGACCCTAAACTATGGGAATTATGATATATTCCTTATAATGGGTAATGCAGGATTTTGTCCATCAGCCGTAGTGTTTAGTAAGAGTTTAGTTAGGGTCATAGAACTTAGTAAGGGTTTAGGGATTAGGGTTTAGTTTAGGGTTTATAGGGGTCTAGAGGTTTTGGGGTTTAGGGTTTAGGGTCTAGAGTTTAGTATGGTTTCGGGTCTACCTGGACCCTAAAGAACCTACCTTTTCAGGGATCCTTCTTAAGATTTCCTTTATACAGGTCCTTAAAAAGATAGTTTCTTTAGGGTCCAGGTAGAGTTTAGTAAGAGTTTAGGATTTAGGGGGTAAGGGGGTGGGGATTCGGGGTGAGGGTTTGGGGTTTAGGGGCTGACCCCCAGAGAGTTGGAACATGGATTAAGGTGCTGGGATTCCTTAGGGGCATGAAGATAATGATGTTCCAACTTTCTGGCTTCTACTTTTGCGTTTGTTCGGGTAAGTTGTTCTTTTCTCGTTGTTTTTCTGTTTGGGGCTTTGGTCGTGTAGGCATTTGGGGTTTGGGTTTTAGGGTTGCCACACAGAGTTTGCGATCTATAGGGTTTAGGGTGTGAGGGTTGGAAGTTTTCAGGCCCTCCACCTAAATTAAACTCTACACCCCAATCCCTAAACGTTTAGCCCGAAACCCTAAGCCCTAAACGACTCTTAAACTCTTCGCATGTCTCTTGTGTGCCAGAGCTGTCCGGCGGAGCAAAGAAAGAGCCGACGCAGACTAAGAGACAAAATCAAAATTCTAAGCCCGAAGCCCTAAACCCTAACAGACAAGGACAATGTGGAGGCCTGCGTGTTGTGGGTTTAGAACCCTATATATAAACTTAGACCGTAAACCCTCAACCCTGAACCCTAAACCCTAAACTTCCTGAGCTCCGCAGCCAGGCTTCGATGAAGCGGCCTCCGTGGGGCAGGCACAGCTGGGCACGCAGATGCTCGGGGCCCTGGAGAGCTGGCGCAACAAAATAGGGATCGGACATTTGGTTGTATTTCTTTTTTTGTGTTCTTTTAATGGTTTTGTGAAGAATTTATGAAAATGGTTTCGTGAAGAATTTAGCAGTCGGAATGTGCAGTAACTAACAATTTTGTTCTCGGAATCGACAGAGTTTCGGGCAGGAGCATTGTTGCTGGTTGAGGTGCAAGTCTTGCTGTTTGTTCTGTCTGGTGATCCTGAAGGAGTCTTTTTGTCATGTTGTCCTACGTAAGCCTCCGACATATGGCAGGTGCTCTCTGTGCGGTTCGACGAACTCTTGGTCGCACAGATACGACAAATACGGAGGTGCAGCAGCTACGCCCTAAACCTTGCATCCTCAACCCTTAGCGGGGCAAGTGTGAGCACTTAACGCTGTTTAGGCCTGAATATTATAGCTTGGCTCGTGACTCCCCCAGAAAACCCAATACCCCTTAATTAAGGAATATATCCTTAATTAAGGGGTATTGGGATCTCTGGGCAAACCTGAGCCCTACAGTAGAAGCCCAAAAGTTGGAAACCCAATAGCCTCAATCCTGAAGAGTAATGTATAGGGAATCCCAGCACTATTTGGCCTTAATCCGGTTTCCAACTTTATGGGGTTTACCCCTAAACCCCATACCCTAAACCCCAAACCCTAAACCCTAAACCCCTATCAACCCTGAACCCGAATCCGCCAAAGGCAGAGCCAGCTGAAGAACCTGCTGGATATCGCTGCAGACACCCCTCGCCTTTCGGTACCAATGAGAAAACCCCTAAACCCTAAACCCTACACCCTAAATCCTAAACCCCTAAACTCTAAACCCCTAAACCCCTAAACCCTAAACCCCTAAACCCTAAGGACTTTCAGGGCCTTTGGGTTTCGGCTCTTGGTGTTTAATTGGGGTGTTTCGGCTCAAGAGTTTGGGGTTTTTAGGAGTTTAGAAGTTTGTGGTTTTGGGTTTAGGAGTTTGTGGTTTTGGGTTTAGGAGTTGGGGTTTCAGGGTTTAGGGTTTGGGGTTTAGGATTTGGGTCTTTAGGAGACTCACGGGCTTTCAGGGATTGACAGGGTTCTAGGATAGGTTATTGTTTAGGGCCTAGGCCCAGGGCTTGGAAAAGGCACCATTTTGGGCTTAGGGCTTTTAAATTTTCTGGTTCCGGGATACCAATGCATCTGCTCGACCAGACCTATCCTATCCTTAAGGACGAAAAGACCCTTAAAAGAAATGGCCCTATACCCTTATACTATAAATCCCTATATGGTCTATGAACCTCAAACCCTTTAGGGTTCATTTCGTCTTTAAGGATCCTCTCCTACCTGAGGTTGTAGCACAGAGAGGTCGGCTCAACCAGGGAAGCAACCAAGGACGGCCAACCAGACGATGCGTCCTCTACCGCCTTATATGAGTCATACTCCCTTCCAAAACTCTAAACCCTAAACCCTAAATATTAAACCCTATTAACCCTAAACCCTATTTACTATTTTTGGCCTTATTAACCTTAGATGTAACCTTAGACCCTAAACCCTAAACCTCTCCCTGAACCCTCACGCCCAGGGCCGCTGGGCAGCCCAACGAACTCGGGATACCTGTCCCCTCAGGCACCGGTGCTGAGACAGAGAGGGCTGTTGTCGAGATTCAATCGTTTCATGCTTGGCTCCTGAAGTTGCATCGGTCCCCAGAGAGCCCAATACCCCTTAATTAAGGAATACAGCTTAAATCATAATATGAAGCCCCTTATAAGTCAAGGTATATTGCTTGGTTAAGGGGTATTGGGCTCTCTGGGTCTGTGTTTCTCCGCGTGGGTTACTACTTGGAAGGGGCTGTCTGCCTATGTGGGATCGGGCATCTTCTAATGTTACTGCGCGCAGAGCGCGAATCCCAAAGGGTCCAAGTCATGGTATGGTATATACTTTTGGGACCCAAATACCTACTATAATGGTACTTGGACCCTTCGGGATCCCGAGGCACTTTATCCGAGGCACTTTATCTGTCTGCATTTCGCATGCCTCATTATCCAAGCGAACTGCTGGGTCGTAGAGCATCTCTGGCAAAAGTCCATAGTCATGATTGGCTTTGCCGACGAAACGGAAAGCCAAAATCTTTTCAGGTTGGACATTGACAATGATGACCATACTGGAAAGCCAAGCCTCTGAGGTGGAATCAAGCCCCGCATGAAGGTGGATCCTTTGTGTCACCCTCTGGGTCACCAGATCAGTCCAAACACAGGGCAGCGTGTTAGCTATTACTATTCAGCTGGTGTGTTGAACTCAGCACCTCATGCCGGATCAATAGAACTTCTAGCAGACGCAGACTAGCGAGTAGCTGAGAGGGAGTACGTAGACCTGAACGAAACCAGGGAGAAGAAACATGATAAGGCATGTACGCAGTGACTTGAGCAGGAGTGTTCAAAGATTGAAATGCGTTTCTTTCTTCACAGCTGCACAACACTCCGCCTCAAACCTAAAAGGAGTCTCCGAAATCCCAATCCCCGATCGCAGGCTCATCAGAAGACCGGTACTGACATGTAGCAGTTCGCTCGAAGCAGTCGTGTCGAACCCTCGGCAATCCCATATATCACGGGACGGCACCCGGCATCCACCTAGATGCGTCGCGATTCCCAGCAGCTACGTTCTCTCATCTCTTGTTTATGTTTAGGCGTGGTCATGCCCTGCGTCTTCGCCCAAGGTCGGCGACGTTCTGATTTCAGCTGATTTAGCAATTTGGGACTGGGCAATTGAAGATCATTGCCTTGTTGGAGCTTAGGATTTGGGTAGATTTGAAGGTTGAGTCCGGCAGTTTGCATGCAAGGCACGCGTGCAATTAAGCATGTCTCGACAAACCGCACCGCTCACACCTCATGCTCAACTACATCCGGAAAGCCTTTTCGGAAGTTGGTAAAGTTGCTCGGGCTCGGCATTAGTCAACCAAAGCCTCTGAGAAAACACAGCAAGCAGAATCCAAGCAAAGTGCGAAGCCTCTTGGCCCCAGAAATCCCTATTCGGGAGTTTCCGAAAATTGGGGGTACCTTAAGTTGGGGGTCCTTGTAATAAGGATCCTACTATTTAGGGTACTCTATTAGGGTCCCCTGTTCTCGGAAACTCTTATTTCCCAAAGCCGAAGCCCTAACATGGAAGCTCAACTAATTACCAATACCATTTTGGGGGGTTCCTTATTATAATTATAGTGTTATTCAGTAATGGGCCCCAAAGCCTTATTCTAATTATTAAGGCTGCTACAGTAGAACCCTAAAGCCTATACACACTGTGTGCCCCCCGGTGGCAACGATGGCTCCTGAACTCACAGAGCTGCCCTAATTATACTACCTGTGGCCGAAAAGACTTACTTTGTGAACAACTATATATATGTATATATATATATGTAAGAGAAACCTTTATGTATTATGTGACGCTTCTCTTTCTTCAAGCACTTTTAAAAGTTTCAAAAGGTTCGGGATGAGGGTGGGCAGGGTTTCAATAGTTTCAAT
>BGNK01006942.1:0-22034 GCA_003297005.1 Symbiodinium sp. clade A Y106 | reverse complement strand
TTCAAGTTCTGCAGCAGCCCCTTCGACAGCATCCAGCACCGGCACACCCAAGGGATGGGGTTTGGGGTTTAGGGTTTAGGGTTTGGGGTTTAGAGTTTAGGGTTTGGGGTTTAGGGTTTGGGGTTTGGGGTTTGGGGTTTAGGGTTTAGGGTTTGTAGTTGATATCCTGGTAACGCTTGCCTTGAGTCACAGCTCCCATCGCTCTGATGATGAAGGGTTCTGGGGCTAAGGAAGTAAGGNGATCCGGGCCGATTTCAGCCCCGTGTTCCCTCGGCCATACCGCCGCTACTCACCGCAACTCACTTGTCACCCCGGGTGTTCACTCAGAGCCCCAGAGTTGCGTGTTGCTTTTCCCTTGCTTGCCTTGAGTCACAGCTCCCATCGCTCTGATGATGAAGGGTTCTGGGGCTAAGGAAGTAAGGTTCAGGGGCTTCGGGGTTTAGGGTTTGGAGCATCGGGTNATCGCTCTGATGATGAAGGGTTCTGGGGCTAAGGAAGTAAGGTTCAGGGGCTTCGGGGTTTAGGGTTTGGAGCATCGGGTTAAGGATTTATATAGGATTCCGGGTTTCAGTTACGTTTTGCTGCTCCTCCTTACCCCTCCTGACCTGAATTGCCTGAGCCCCGGAACAGCCCCATTCGTCAATTGCCATACAGTCCGGTCGGATCCCCTAAACCTATACCCTGAACTCGATTGAGGGAAGGTGCCGTTCTTCATCATCCCAGACCCCAAAGCAGCGTGAGACGCAGCCCTCGGNCAAAAACCTTCTCAACCTTAACCCTGCCTGCACCCCAAACCTTATCCCTGAACCCCCCAAGACCCTTACAGTAGCCTTCTTGAACCCTGAGAGGGAACCCTCAAAGTGAAGCCTAGGCCGTAAGCCCTGCCTTCTTTGATCAGCCGCTCGATCTCCCCGGCATATGCCCCGGTATACCAGTCAGCTCTTGGGTTCTGGTAAGGCAGCCCTGGTTCTGGGATCGTTCTTTCTTGGTGATAGCACTTGATGTTTCAATGTCTTTAGCGATATGAGTGGTAACGTTTTCCCCTCCCTAGGGGTTCTAGATGGTGTATGGCTTTTTCGAGCTCTGTGTCAAGGAACTTGATTTGAGTTAGCATGCGAAGGATCCGCAATAATTTTTCTGTGCTTTCTGTACTACTGAGACCAGAAGCAGCCTTGAGCCCCGAAAAAATCCTAAATTGATCATTGAATCCAATTTGAGCTCAACAAGAACTCGGAACCCTTCAGGTGCCAGGCTGAGGGCACGCGCCACCTCCACAAGCGGAGAAGGTGCACACATTAGATTTTGTGCAACATTTTGCAAGTTTTATCATACGCTAGATCTATCCCTGTACATGAATGTCCATACAGACAGACATGCATTTTGTCATACATACAGACATACATCTGTCTGTATGTCACATACCTGTCTGTCTGCTGAGATCAACAGATGGATAGATAGATGGATGGATGGATGGATGGATAGATGGACAGATAGATAGATACATAAAAACAAATAGAGAGATAGAGAGGTACGGATATAGAGACATAGGGAGATAGACACCAAAAATCAAACAACAATAAAGCGTATCCTACAAATTCACTTGACTGCCTGATCCTCACTTCGGGAAGCCTCTGCAGCTGCTGTTGTAGGGCTTTNTTGAAGGGGCAGCCGTGAACCTGCGAGCCGAGTCTTTCAGGAACTGTCAGAGCGGGCGAAAAGCCCGTACTCTTCCCTCTGAGGCACCTGATGAAACTTTCCAAAATGAGAATACTGTTCATGATGGTCGTGGAAAGGAATCTTCCACACAGCATCCACTTTTCTCCCTGGGCAGGCAGATTCTGGCGTCGATCTGTTTTCCACGGATCTCCTGAGCCGGGCAGCTCAGTTTCAGTTCCCGATGGCTTGTCCCCTTGGGCCGTCGGGGCGACGTTGCAACCCCGAGTAGCCCCTGATCGCTGAAATCTTGAAAAGGCGATGCTGGACCACACGGCAAAGTCACAAGGGGTGTGAGCATTTGGCATTCTGTGAGACAACACTGGAGAAGCTTCTGCTGTTCAGAACTCTCCCAGCTCACCCTCAGTTGTCAGAGCTTGTACAGATGGTGTCCGACATTTTNGGGTGTGAGCATTTGGCATTCTGTGAGACAACACTGGAGAAGCTTCTGCTGTTCAGAACTCTCCCAGCTCACCCTCAGTTGTCAGAGCTTGTACAGATGGTGTCCGACATTTTCACTTTGCTCAGCCGCGGGCAGCTGGCCAGCGCGGCCAGCACCAAAACATCCAGCAGTTGTTGGTCCATCCGTTGTCCCAGCGGTTCCTTCGAAAGGCATGGCATACGGCGGAAACCAAAGCATGANCTCAGCCGCGGGCAGCTGGCCAGCGCGGCCAGCACCAAAACATCCAGCAGTTGTTGGTCCATCCGTTGTCCCAGCGGTTCCTTCGAAAGGCATGGCATACGGCGGAAACCAAAGCATGAACCTGAACTACCACGAGTGGCTCCTGGATGCATCATAGATGAACGCATTCGAATCGAAGAGCTGGTTGTACCTGCCAGCATGGGAGCTACTGCAACGGAAACATGGCGCTTGTCTGACTCTGAACTCCCGGGCACTCATCAACATCAAGATCGTCCACGGCAACAAGGTGGCCCTCACAGTTAGTTGCCTTCGCTGTCTCTCTTCGCAACTCACCGAACACAGCCTGGCGATACCACTTGATGCATGAGCGCCGCGCAACATAGTTTGTATGNGTTGCCTTCGCTGTCTCTCTTCGCAACTCACCGAACACAGCCTGGCGATACCACTTGATGCATGAGCGCCGCGCAACATAGTTTGTATGATGCTTGAACTCATGTCCAAGCTCGTTCCTTCTGGTTCTAGGTTGTCACAAGTCCATGTACGCGCTGCCTAGATTATATCGCTCACGATCCTTGTGATCAGGCCGATGTGTATGCGGAAGATCGGCCTGAATAGAAAAAGGCTATGCTGCTCNCCATGTACGCGCTGCCTAGATTATATCGCTCACGATCCTTGTGATCAGGCCGATGTGTATGCGGAAGATCGGCCTGAATAGAAAAAGGCTATGCTGCTCGCTTTGCGCTGCGCCTGGAGTTCTCACTGCCACTGAGGTTGCGGACACTTCAATGGCCAGCAGCCCCACAGAGAATGCAAGGTGCGATCTCGGATGCAGAAATCCCTCGCTTACACACGCAGCTGCTTAAAGACAAGCGAAAATGCCCAATGTGACAGTCAAGGCAGGAGCACCACTGCTATCTCATCTTCCCACATGCCCTGTCCAGGAGAGGCAAGCAAGTGAAGGATGCAGAAACAATCGCGGACGGGCATCCGAAGGCCTTCTGTGCTAGAAGCAAAGCAAGATACCCGTCCAGGATGACCCCAAACCTCAAAATTTGTGCCATCGTCAAAAGCACGAAAGCTCAACGAATACCCAAAACCAACACGCACCTCGTCCNCTTCTGTGCTAGAAGCAAAGCAAGATACCCGTCCAGGATGACCCCAAACCTCAAAATTTGTGCCATCGTCAAAAGCACGAAAGCTCAACGAATACCCAAAACCAACACGCACCTCGTCCGCTGAACAGCTGATGGGCTGAGGCAGTGGCAGCCCAATCACGCATAGGCCTGAGAAGGGCTCGCGGCCAACAACGACGGTCCCATCTACGAGAACGCATTCTGTACGGCATGAAAGGGGCGGTCGAAAGTGTACCTTCTTGTGACACTCTGCTGATCCCTGCAAAGGATACGGTGGGCGCAGAGCCAACGAGCGAGTCAGCAGTGCACGAGCATCGGCATGATCCCTGCGGAATTCCTTCAGCTTGGCTCCCGGCAAACAAGCATCACAACGAACTCCCTGTGATTCAGGAGACNTGCGGAATTCCTTCAGCTTGGCTCCCGGCAAACAAGCATCACAACGAACTCCCTGTGATTCAGGAGACCTAGCTTGCAAGACAACATTATCAGATCACTTCATCACAGTAAGTAGGCGTAGGGCTTTCAACAGGTCTGAGAATTGCACCGATTGTATTGTGCACCCATTTACCTTATTCCGACACTGCACAACAGCCGCAAGGCTGGATCACGCGACCCACCCTTCCTATCACCAGCTNGTATCTTGCCACCGTACTGCCAGGACCTGGGAATCAGAACGAAAACCGCCGGCCCAACAACCCAAAGCCTACAGTGTACCAACCCGGTGCCGGACTCATGAGCCCGGAAAGGGCGCTCACCCTGCTCAGACACTTTGAAGTGAATTTGCTAGCTCCGGAGTTCCGACACTGCCCCAGACCTGCTCCAGGTCAATCCCGTCGGCNCGGTGCCGGACTCATGAGCCCGGAAAGGGCGCTCACCCTGCTCAGACACTTTGAAGTGAATTTGCTAGCTCCGGAGTTCCGACACTGCCCCAGACCTGCTCCAGGTCAATCCCGTCGGCGTCGAGCAGAACATTCCGGGTCTTCTTCAGCTGACCCGGGTCTGCAAAAGAGCAGTACCTGGAATGCAGAATCATGGGATGCCCAGGAACAGAACCAACTGCCAAACAGGCCCGAGCTACAGCATCAGGACCACAGTCACTGCAGCCAGCCCCACTTGGAAGGCTGTCAAAGGAGCCTCGCCAGCGTACTCGTACTCCATATCGGTGTCANGTCACTGCAGCCAGCCCCACTTGGAAGGCTGTCAAAGGAGCCTCGCCAGCGTACTCGTACTCCATATCGGTGTCAAACATGATGCACAGCCTACAGTGGGGTCCTGCCTCGGCCTGGGCCCAGTTCTGCAAACGGCAGAGTAGAGGAATCTGGACGATTGCGGTGCAGAGTGCCCCAACCGCCTCAGTGCCCCAACCACCTCAACCACGGATCCAATGGTATCAGAAATTGACGTTGTCATTCTTCTCGGTTGCAGGCCACGGAAATGCCCAGTGCCTGCAATTGTAGCAGTAGCACAGTGGAACAGAAGCCAACTTCGCCGCAACACAAGCCAGAACAGCAAAAGGCAATGCTGGCTTCAAGTCGAAGCCAAAGTACACGTACTCTCCCCTCCTCGCTGAAGGATGGTCGTCTAGCCCAAGACTGTCTCATGCCACTCACTCTGCGGTGTTGAGGCTGCAACGCTTCTTCGAAAGCTGCCTCCTGGCCCGCAGGCACAGAAAGTTCCGCATGAGCGTGCCTCAAAACAGGCCAGGGCGGCAGTTTCCTGCGCGGAGTCCTGNTGCGGTGTTGAGGCTGCAACGCTTCTTCGAAAGCTGCCTCCTGGCCCGCAGGCACAGAAAGTTCCGCATGAGCGTGCCTCAAAACAGGCCAGGGCGGCAGTTTCCTGCGCGGAGTCCTGCTGCGATGTCGGCGAAGAATTCCTCAGACGAGCTGCCCTGCTTGCCGCACCAGCACAACCAACACGGGCGAGGCTCGTTGGATGGTTAGCCGCCGTCATGGTTTGAGGCAGAGGCCTTCAAACCGCACACATGCCATCATGCGACATGCCCAGGCCATACAATCGGCAAAGTTTGTCTGGAGCAGGACAGCTGAGGACTCCGCGGTAAGAGCCTCCCATACCTGCCATCGGGGCAACTGCTCAGGCGAAGCACAGGTTTGGACTCCTTGCAGTTCGCAGTCGTCTCTGAGTCCGCGCGCGTTGGTGTTTGCTGTTGGGGCCCGGGCCAACCTGTCTTCGAANGACTCCTTGCAGTTCGCAGTCGTCTCTGAGTCCGCGCGCGTTGGTGTTTGCTGTTGGGGCCCGGGCCAACCTGTCTTCGAAAGGGACCCGGAGCAAAGGAACACGTCACGCCAACGGTGGAAAACTCAGGAGCCTCCCACAGTCCATGTCTGCGGCAGGGACATGATTTCCCCCAAGCCCGCACGTCTCGCAAATTGAGCCAAAGACTACGGCAGAGAGCTGCAATGCACGAACCGGTANAAAACTCAGGAGCCTCCCACAGTCCATGTCTGCGGCAGGGACATGATTTCCCCCAAGCCCGCACGTCTCGCAAATTGAGCCAAAGACTACGGCAGAGAGCTGCAATGCACGAACCGGTACCGTAACACCATTAGGCCTTTCCTCAATCTAGTGCTCGCAACCATTTCAGCCACGCGAGGTTAAGCCTAGATTCAGGTAGACACCACTTTTGAGTGACATGCTCTGAGGCAGGTTTGCAGCNTAGTGCTCGCAACCATTTCAGCCACGCGAGGTTAAGCCTAGATTCAGGTAGACACCACTTTTGAGTGACATGCTCTGAGGCAGGTTTGCAGCGTGTAGAGTACGACAAATATGAGCCAACACTGCAGATGGAAGCATGGAGCACTGGACTTCATTGGCTGGCATATTCTACCCGTCACAAGAGCCCAGAACCGATTTGAAACTTGGGATTCGGCGGGGCTCGGGTTCTTTCCGGCAGGAGACCAACCGCTTCACCAGGCAGCCCGATGAGTTTCGGGCAGCCACAGCAATTCTGACCTGTCGCTCAAAACTCAGGGTTTAGGGAGCTCTTGCAGGGTTCGAAACGTATGGCGTACGCAGAACTCGACACATAGTATCCTGAGTTCCGGAACTTCCACCGGGAAGAAGGGCATTCGCACGAGCTCTAGGTACATGTAGTTCCTGGCAGACATTTGGGGCCGCTTGGGGTGTTTCGGTGTTCCGTTGCTCAGACTTCTGAACCCCGCAAGGGAGGTTGGGCGTCTCTGGAGGTGCATCAGATAAGAGCGCCGGTAACACTTGTCGAACTTCCCGGAGTCGATGGTTGGATCGCGGCACAGCTCCTGCCAGAAGCGGAGNACATGTAGTTCCTGGCAGACATTTGGGGCCGCTTGGGGTGTTTCGGTGTTCCGTTGCTCAGACTTCTCAACCCCGCAAGGGAGGTTGGGCGTCTCTGGAGGTGCATCAGATAAGAGCGCAGGTAACACTTGTCGAACTTCCCGGAATCGATGGTTGGATCGCGGCACAGCTCCTGCCAGAAGCGGAGAAGAGGAAAACACGTCTCCTCGGGTCCATAGAATCATCCATAGNTGACCAACCGCTTCACCAGGCAGCCCGATGAGTTTCGGGCAGCCACAGCAATTCTGACCTGTCGCTCAAAACTTAGGGTTTAGGGAGCTCTTGCAGGGTTCGAAACGTATGGCGTACGCGGAACTCGACACATAGTATCCTGACAAGGCCTTGAAGGTGGCCCTTCTTCCCGTAAGCGTGCTCGAGATCGTACATGTAGTTCCTGGCAGACATTTGGGGCCGGCCGCATGGGGTGTTTCGGTGTTCCGTTGCTCAGACTTCTCAACCCCGCAAGGGAGGTTGGGCGTCTCTGGAGGTGCATCAGATAAGAGTGCAGGTAACACTTGTCGAACTTCCCGGAATCGATGGTTGGATCGCGGCACAGCTCCTGCCAGAAGCGGAGAAGAGGAAAACACGTCTCCTCGGGTCCATAGAGTCATCCATAGAATCATAGAACTCCTGCTTCCACCAGCTGACGGAGTCTTCGAAGGAGAAGCCGCAGTCCTGCACCCATGCGAAGCTCAACTTTGCTGCCCCTCAGAGCCTGCCGGCGGGCGATCTCAGGCCTTCAGGAAGGGTCGCAGCTGAAGCCTCCGAGTGCAGAAGACTTCAATGAACGGCTTCGAATCCGAGACCGGCCCCGGGCACCTCCCTGCGTGCTTCAAGTGCTTCTTGGTCTCCCGCCTTAGCTCTCCGTTGGAAGCATCCTAGGATTTAAACCCTTCATCAAACCCTAAACCCTTAAAACCTGAAAAGACCCTTAGCCCAGTGCTGCCGGGCGGCTGCCTTTCTACAAGCCGCCGCATGCAGGGAGGCAGCGAGCCTCGGTTCGCAGGCTAATCCCCCGCACTATACCAGACCAATCCACTCTACTCTGCTCTAGTCTACCACCCTACCCTAGCGCAGGCTACCACTCTACCCTACTCTACTACCCCCACCCTGCCCGCAAGGCTATGCCGTGCCGTGATTGAGTGGGATCTAATTATAGGGGCCTTCATAATTAGAATAGGATTTTGGGGCCCATTATTAAACTATAGTTATAATAAGGAGCCCTCAAAATAGTATAGGTAATTTCTTTCGGCCCCCAAAAGTATTTTAGGAAGCCGACGGGAGAGGAGATCCTCGAAGTTGCCGAGGTTCAGCTTCTCGCCGGCTTCCTTTTTCAGCCCNTACCAGACCAATCCACTCTACTCTGCTCTAGTCTACCACCCTACCCTAGCGCAGGCTACCACTCTACCCTACTCTACTACCCCCACCCTGCCCGCAAGGCTATGCCGTGCCGTGATTGATAGAGTCTAGAGTCGGATATAATTATGGGGGCCTTCATAATTAGAATAGGATTTTGGGGCCCATTATACTATCGTTATTATAAGGAACCCCCAAAATAGTATAGGTAATTTCTTCGGCACCTATAGTATTTTAGGAAGCCGACGGGAAAGGAGATCCTCGAAGTTGCCGAGGTTCAGCTTCTCGCCGGCTTCCTTTTTCAGCCCGCAGGAGCGTGGCTCGGGGTTGACGAAGACTGACTGTAGGGCTTCAGCTCTAAGGGTTTTATAGGACTTTAGCATGTGGGGTGGAGGGCTTAGGTTGTCGGGTTCTTTTGGAACCAGCTTTGGCTTTCGGGTTTAGGGTTTTGGGGTTTAGGGAGCCGTGTGAGCAACTTCCGTCGCCTCCGAGGAAGAGGTGCGCATGGGCAGCACCAGCTGCATGCCCATCTCCTGCGCCAGGTCGGAATGGTCACTGGGGCAAAGACAGTAAGCATAGTTTCTCAGNCCGTCGCCTCCGAGGAAGAGGTGCGCATGGGCAGCACCAGCTGCATGCCCATCTCCTGCGCCAGGTCGGAATGGTCACTGGGGCAAAGACAGTAAGCATAGTTTCTCAGTTACAAGTTGTTATAGCTAGCTATATGTGTATGTATACATATATATATATACATATACATTATACATATGCCTATCTGTCACCTTACTCATGACACTTGAAACCCCACTTCTTAACAGACATGAACCTTGAGTCAGCTTGAACCCTTTGGGAAGCTCGCGTGAAGTGGGGAACAATGCGCACACTCATTCTAGCAATGATGATAAAACTTCACAATAATAAGCTGAAAATAATATTGATAATACTAACAATATGAATTAATACAAATAATATGAAGAAGAAGAAGAAGCGGAAGGCATCACGAGAGCCTGCAGCTGCCGCAGGAAGAGACCCACTCGCGGATCGGCCAGGGCCATGTGGATGCCTCACAGGAGATGAGATCAACTTCAGTGTTCTTCGGGTCTAGGGTTTAGGGTTTAGGAGTTAGGGTTCAGGGTTCCGCGTTCAGGGTTTAGGGTCTAGGGTTTAGGGTCTTCGGGTTCATTTAGGATTTCGGGTTGACGGCTTCGGGTAGTTTTGGGTGCTGCGGTCAGCCGGAAGGCCATCACTTTGCAACGGCGCACCTTGGAAGGCCACATCCAAGCTTGCTGCCAGGAGGTCCTCCGTCTTCCAGGGCACTGTGCGAGCTACGAACTAAATCATTGTTCATCGGGGGTGGGCTGGTTAAGTGTGCCTGCAGCGGGTTTCTTCGTGTCTTGTCCGGGCGGGCTTCATCGAACAACCGCGAACATGTTGCAACTCTTGCTTAGCTTGCATTTGGTCCTTGAATTTCTTTGCCACGATCATTTTAAGTGAGCTGGCAGGAACATAGGCCTGCGAAATGACACAATCTCTCTGCGATATGATTCCCGAACGTGCGACTCTGCCCAATCTGCTGCCTTGCCCTTCTTGACCACTACCCTTCTCCCTGCGATAAATGCCGGGGGTACCTGCCAAACAGGTGCTCGGCGAAGCCCAATTCAAATATCCACTTCGGACGGCACCTCTGTAAAGGGCATCGCATAGAAGACCTGCTCAATCTCCGCGCGCCTCTGCAAATCACCGATTGCAGTATGTATTATTTTATCATATACTATATTCTGCTATACTATACTACATTCTATACTGTACTGTAGTCTCGTTGATTTTATTCTACTGTATTCTATTATCTTAAGTTTTGTTATAATATATGAGCTTGTAATGTCTTAATAGTATGCTATTGTATTACATACTGTGCAGCAGGGTAGGCCGAGGATCCCACCCGTCTCTCCAGGTCTTCACCTCAACGAGTCCGATTCGGCCACACCCAGCATGGCTGAATACAAAAACGACTTTAGACTATGAAATGTTGTACCATACTGTACACGATACTCTATGCTATAGTGCGTTATATATTTTATACCATATACTATAGTACACCGAATACTATACTGAACCCTACCACACCACATCATACCGGACCATACCATACTATATTACTATACCACCATGAAGATTATACCAGAAGCGGGTAGGCCAAGGTACACCAGCCGTGCATTTTTGGAGCATCGAGAGCGTCGGGCCCCCCTCGGACGGCTCCTCGAACCTTCCCGGCCGGGACGGGTTGAGGGATTTTAGGGTTTAGGGCTTGGGCATCAATTAGGGTTTAGGTGCAGGGGTTAGGGATGAGGGTTTCGGGATTGGGGATTCCTTGCCCTGCGGGATCCTCGCCTCTGCGCTCGGATGCCAGTGGACTCCACGAAAGCCTCAGGGAAAGTGCCCCGAAACGGCTCGTCTAAGAGTGCTTCTCTAGTGCCCCTGCCTCCTTTGCGTCTGTGTTCAGGCCCTGGCATCTTCCACAAACGAGCCCCACAAGTACCTAAGGACCTAAGGGCCCTAAAGGCCCTAAAGGCCCTAAAGGCCCTAAACCCTCTGCCGGGGAGCCTCGAAGCGCAAGACGAACAAGCGCTGCTCCTGCTTCAGCAGCCACTCGCGAGCCTCGTTTTGCCATGGAGTTGCGCCAAAGCCAACGCAAAGACGCGAAACAACCCGGAACCCCTGGAGCCTCGTTGCTCTTGCAGAAGGCCAGGCGCAAGGCGAAGTGGGAGATGTTGTCTCGACCTGACATCTCCAAGGATCCGTTCCTACACGTCGCAGAAAGCAGACCCATCAAACACAAGTAGGTGTGGCGCTCTGAAACTCAGCCTTTTCGAGAAGGAAGCCATTGACGCGATCTGCTTTAGGGTAACCTCGCAGACAAACGCAAGACACGCTTCCAGCATGTGGGAAAGAAGGCCCGAACCACGCACCGCACCCTGGGACCCCCGGCCTAAGCTCAGGCCACAATCGCGCAGGTCTCGTGCCAGCTGCGGCCTGCTGAGAACTTCCAGGCGTGCCAGGATTCGATGATTTGACTGGGGCGCTTGGAGGTTCATGGGTAGTTATAAGTAGAGTTAGGGTTCCTTTAAGGGTCCTTTAAGGGTTCTATAGGGTTTTGGGTTTGGGGATTGGGGGTTTAGGGTAGTTATAAGTGGGGTCATAAGTCCCCGAATTCGGGTTATAATTATAGTTACCCTACTGATAACCCTACTTATAACTGCCCATGAACCTCCAAGTAGGTTAAAGCCCACACCAGAAACCTGACAGCCAAGGTCCTGAAAGTGGTATGCAGCCATGTTTGCTACGGAAGAGCTTATTCGACATCGTCATCATCTTGCAGCAGGAGCCTCAGGGAGCCCATGTTCTCCAGTCGAAAATCGGAACCTCAGTGAAAAAAACAGGTAACAGGTAACTTTTGACAGTTTTGGAATCAAGGGCTCCTGCTGGTGCCGGCTTTGCTGCGGCCGCCGCAAGCCTTGTCGATGAGGTGCAGAAGCTTTAGCCGGTTCACCGTGAAATCCTGCAGCCGCTGCCGGTGCTTTCACAACACAGGTCCTGAGAGCGGAAGCCACGGGCTCCTCGAACTCGCGGATGCTGACTTCTTCCTCGCGAAGACGCGCTCGGGCGAGGTACACACACACACAGAGACAGATATAAATACGAAAAAGAACACGCACCCCTGAGGCCCTTGACGTTGGGAGGGCACCTGAGAGCGAAGACACTAGGGCTGCGCTCGGCCCCAACTCTTGCGCTCGAGCCCCCCACGTGTACATCGAGAGGCCCAGGTCATCGGTCTGGTAGGGATTCTTCTTTTCTCCACGCTCTCCACGCGGCACCAAGGCCTTGCAATGAAGCCCTGCACCACACCAGGAACACCCAAATCCAAATCTCTGATAATCCCACAGACACCCAAGACACCACGACTCGGATGCGATTTGATCTGACGCAGGACCACGTCTCTTCCAGCCTTGCCCGGGGGGGCTCGCACCCTCTGCATGGCAACCTGAGGAATCTTGGAGCATCAAAGCCACAAGCACAGGTCTCGGGGCTCAGGGGTCGAGTCTTCGGGGGATTGGGGGCTCAGAGGCTTGAAGGTTCAGGCTTCAGGAGGTAGTGGTTTTGGGGTGCCGACGAGCACTGATCAGAAGGGGCACCTTGCAAGTCGCCGCGGTCCGTGTTTTGGACTAAGCTGCTTCGATCGAGCCAATCGGAAAGCCGCAGCGAGGCTGTGTAGGGCTCAGGGCTTGGGTTGGGTTTCGGGTTTGGGGTTAAGGTGTTGGCTGGGGCGACGGATGACCGGACCAGCACTGAGACCAAAGAGTCTACCTGGACCTAAACCCTAAACCCCTTTTTTTCTCACTCCTCCTGTTCTGCAGAAAGCTTCTCCTCCCGGCGCTTCAGCCGCTCCTCGGGGCAGCAGACGGCTGTGGGCTCTTGGCTCTTGTAGGGCCTTAGAGCCACGGCTTGAGGTTTAGGGTTTGTGTCACCAGAAGTAGAGAACAGAGCATGGCCACCTCCCGCATGGCTTGGTTGACCTCGTCCAGCTTGGAGTCCTGCCGGGTCATGATTCAGCGTGCGATCGGCAGAAGGGAGCTCAGACTCCTGCATCTCATTGTATATGCACAGAAGTGGGACCTCGGATCAAGACGGATGTCCACCAGACATCTTCACTGCACCCCAAGCTTGACTCGGGGAGCAGACTGCCACCAGTGCAAAGTAGAAGATGGGTGAACCCCACCTGGGGACCAACAGGACCCTAGCAAAGACTCCACCAAAATCTCAAACATCGAAGCCATGGAAACTCATTAAGTCTGCTCAGCTCTCGGCGGGAGCAGGTGATGCGGCCTGACGATCACAAACGTGTTCAAGGCTGGTCCTGCAACGAGCCCCAGAGGTCCCGGCAGGAACATTTCCGTTGCGGCAGGGGCCTTACTTATCAACACCATCCACTTCGCCAAGTTTCACGGAACTTCTCGGCAACACTTGTGATGCCACGAGCAGAACACGACGCTTGCAGTGACAATGATCTGGAGGCTCAAATGCAGTGCCAGAGTACCTCGTTCGCGGCCTTGCTGCGTTGGTTATGCGGGGCAGCCGAACCTGAAACACAAAACATGCCACTCCACCGTCACACGTGTTGAGTTGCAAACATACGTGAGCTGAAGACTGACTCGACACGAGCACCCACAATACACACTGCTGTGGCCACGGCCCGAGCAGGTTCGAGCTCCAACATATCTGCCTCAGGAATTCCATGCACCTGCCCTCACCCCAAACCCCAAATCCCTAAACCCTAAGCCCTAAACCCCCAAAACAACTCTGGCACCTGCAACGACCATCTGCAGCCGGGACCGGCCGTAGCCGCGCATGGCCCGGTCTTCTATTGACGCAGGCTAACGAGGTGTCGATTTCAACGCCCAAAACTATGGAGTCTGTATTAACAAGAAAGGAAACCCGCCAGAAACGCTCGAAGCCTCCAAGCCAGGCGGTACACTCTCCGAACCAAGCCTTGCCAAATTGCCGGCTGAAATTCGCTTAGAATGATGCTGGTTCAAGGCCTTGCCTTGGTACCGGCGGCTTTTCGCTTAAAATAATGCCGAAAAAATCTTGCCCAGGCCAGTGTTTATGGCCCAGCTGTTTGTAAAACTGGCCTGTGGCGTAAGCCTCGACATTGCGGGCTCATTTCCTATCCATGGTTTAGGACGTGACTCTGGAATGACGGAACTTTGATATGCAAAACGCAAATTCACGCCAACATGGAAAAAAAGGATTGCTGGCCTCATTAGCTGTTTGAGCATATAGTAGGTGCCAATTATTATCCCCTCTTTGAGTGCTGGAAAACTTTGCAACGAAGAAGCAAACACGTCGTTGCCTCCGCCAAAAACCGTTTCTGCGGCTTTGTGTAGCAACATCAGGGCAGCGCCAGATCATGACTTGCTTCCCCTCGCAAGGGTACTGGACGACTGCGCCACAATGAGGCAGACACCCGTTGCAGAAAAAAAGTCCCGAAGCTTTCTTAGGCAAGCCTCGGGGTACCACCACCACGACCACCACCGCCACCACGACCCTCACCCCACTAGCCGGCCGGCCGGCCCCTGGCCCCAGCCACTGAGAGAAACATTGAAAACTTTCCACAACACAACAAATCACACAAGAAGGATCTGAAACACCAAAAATGACTTGGAACGTACAAAATCACACGAAAACGATTTGACACGTACCACAGCACTCAAAAATGACATGAAACGCATCCATCTCACACAAAAACGACTTAAAACTCTTCAAAACACACATACTGAAATCGCTATGGGTTCAACGGGTTTTCAACTTTTTCAATCATTTCTTTTGAGGGTTTCCTGGAAATGCTTCTGTTACAGCACGTTCCGTTGTGTTGTGCGAAGGAAAGTGTTTAGGGTTCAAGTCCTGAGTTGCATGCTGATTTTGTGCGGTGTTGGGCGGGGTTTTGTTTTTTTGCTTTTGGTCGGTAGATTGCGTGGTTTCGGACGGGATTTGTGCGAGTTTTGTGCGGTTTTGGACGCGTTTTGTTTTTTTGCTTTTGCTCGGTTGATTAAGGACAAACAATTTCTACTTATCTGGAACTTGAAGGTTTAAGGTTTAGGGTTTAGGGTTAAGTTTTGAGACGTGGGGGGGCTGGAACTGCGCCCGGCTGGGTAATACGAAAGAGGCAATAACTGGGGGTCGGGGAGCAGACGGGGGGGCAAGGCTGTGAGGGTAGGGATGAAACGGTGCAACAAATTGTCAGAAGAGAGTAAAGAAGAGCAGAAACGAACGCACCGCCTGTGGACTCGCATATGCGTCGGGGGGCTTCGAAGGCTTCGAAGGGTGAGGCCCAGGGCTTCGGGTTTAAGGTAGAGACACACATGAGAGATGAGGGTAAGCATCCGTTTGCATGCATGAAGGGGGGGGGGCTTCGAAGAAGGTGAGGACGATCCAGCCCAGAGCCCAGGACAGGGGTATGACTTACGCAGGACCAGAACTGCTTGGCGCACAGTCTGCGAGCTATGTAATGTTGTGCAGAACGAGTGCAAGGCTGTCCAGGGCTTATGGGTAAGCCGGGAAAAGGTGTTAATTTTCACTCAAACACAAGCGCCTGCGGAGTACACAGAGTCAGCACATTGGGCTCAATGAATTAAGGAGCTCTTCCGGTAAAACAAGTGTTCACGTAAAATACCGGTCAGGAAAAACAAAGTGGAAAACACATGTACATACAGTACATGTACAAGGTGTGCTAAGTTTTGCACCCCGCCTAAAACATGCCGAAGTCCAACTAAGGCTAATGCTTTCACACAACTTTGCGACTTCTCAAGCCACACTGTACAGCAGCTCAAAGCTACACTAGGGCCGGTATGACGAGTAAACAAAGAAATACAATTAGTTTCAATACAGCTCCAAACGAAAGTTTCACCCGTGCCAGAACAGTCTTTGGCTTGACCTAGACCTAAAGTTCACTACCGTCGTTGACACTATCACTAGAGGCTACGAACGCGTTTGCGTTGTCTGCCTACGGAAGTTGATGAAAGACGCCGAAGCACCTCACACCAACTGTTGCATGCTTGACTCGGGCAAGCGGACCCGGCACAAGACGTAGTGGAAGCAGCCGCTTCACGCAAGCGAAGAAAAGGAAAGCTGACTCGAAGNCACCTCACACCAACTGTTGCATGCTTGACTCGGGCAAGCGGACCCGGCACAAGACGTAGTGGAAGCAGCCGCTTCACGCAAGCGAAGAAAAGGAAAGCTGACTCGAAGCATAGCGCTGAATGAGGCTGGCGCAATTCATGCGGGATCATGCAAGTACCATTTGATATTCAAGAAAGTACCTGCCCTGTACGCAAAACAACCGAAGGAAGTTCACAACCAACGTTTAGTAGGATTAGAACCTCCTAATTAAGGCTCGGAAGTGGCGGCATACATCATCGCCACAGCACACTCGTATCAGCAGTGCACTCATAGTGCACATGTTTTCGGATTTGCCAAAATGGCATGCGTCACAAGGATTGATGGTGCAAAATGCACCATGTGCACACTCAAGGAAACCATACAAGTGTATGTTCAAGGTTGTTGACACCTGAAGCTGCTAAGGGCCCAGGGCCCAGCAACATGAGCATCCAAGCTATCGTACAGGCGTATGTGCAAGATGCCCCATGGAATCAACACGCCGAGTGTTGACACCAAAGCAGCATCGCATCATGAACATTTCAAGTGGCTCTCAAGAGAGGATTCAGCATAATTTACTTCATGCACTCGCACATGTCAAGGATTGCACTTCTTGCACGGACGAAGTCCACGGCCTTCGGCATCAGCACGGGTGTAATTCTTCACACGGTCGCAATTGTCAAGCTTAAAGCACTGTAGGCGATGAAAGCAACGGCCAGAGTAGGAGGCCCACACTTGATCAGNCTTCGGCATCAGCACGGGTGTAATTCTTCACACGGTCGCAATTGTCAAGCTTAAAGCACTGTAGGCGATGAAAGCAACGGCCAGAGTAGGAGGCCCACACTTGATCAGCCGGATGGTTCATTCGCCTGGCAACTGCAATCGGATACCCATAGATATCACGAAAAGATTGCGTGGACAATTGTGAGCCAACGGACTCGGCAGACGTGCCAGGAGCAGCAACGGCTCCACCGGCTGCATGATGCACGGGCGCTGGCGCCGAAGAAGATGACGCCTCAGGATGACGAACATCTTCACCATCATCACCAGACCTCGGACCTTGCCTGCTGGACGCCTTGGACCTTGCACCTTTACGCATCGCGGCCACCACATGAGGTGGGCTCACCGGCTCACAATCGGAATCCAGGGACAAAGGATTCGCAGGGGTTCCAGGCGCAGCAACACCGACATGCACATTGAATCGGCGATCAAACTGAACAGAAACTTCACCATGCTGGTGAGGGCTCGAAATCTGCACCTGGACCTGACCTGAAGCAGGGCTTCGGAAGAACAAAGTGCGAATGCACGCTCCAAGCGTGAGGTCTGCTTGGACGAGATCCATCTGGGCTTCCTAAAGGTTCAGAATACTGAATCAAGGAAGCGGGAGCTCGCTGCAACCATCGAGTCTATCTTGGAGAATGGTGGTGCGCACGCGAAGGAGTTTGAGTGTCTTCGGGGTCGGCTCCAGTTTGCTGAGTCTCAGGTCTTCGGCCACGGGGCCGCCCAGCCAATGCGTGTTGTCTCCAGGGCCATGAAGCTCTCTGGCTTTGTGACTCCTTGACTGAGGCCTTGCTTTTCCTTAAGGACCGTGTCTTGCATGGTGGCGCTCGATGCCTCAGGGCTTGTGATCGCCCTACTTATCACCTCTTTACTGATGCTTCGTACGAGACTTCTCAACCGGCCGGCATGGGGGGGAATCCTTTATAGTGATAAGGGCCTTCTCTTGAGATGGTTCTCCGAAGGTGCCGGTACCGAGGTGCTTGATGCCATCAATGCCGAGGGCCGAGGGCAAGCAAGGCTTGATCTACGAGCTTGAGGCGTGCGCGGCCGTGCAAGGGGTTTTGCAACTTTGCAGTTCCTTGAGTGATTGCAATCTCATCTGCTACTGTGACAATGAAGCAGCCTTGGCTGCTCTCATCCGATGTGCTTCGGAGTCGCCTGTGGTTGCTTCACAGCTTGCAAAGCTCAGCACGTGTGAGGATGAGAAAAACATCGGCACATGGTTTGAAAGGGTGGAGTCGTCGGCCAACCCAGCAGACGATCCATCGAGGTTCGTGCTTCATGCTCTGCCGAGGAGCTTCAGGATCAGGTGGCTTCCTGCTGAAGAGCTGCTGTTTTGATGACAGCTGATAATTGGACAGCAGGGAAGTGGCATCAGCTGCCATCANTGCTTCATGCTCTGCCGAGGAGCTTCAGGATCAGGTGGCTTCCTGCTGAAGAGCTGCTGTTTTGATGACAGCTGATAATTGGACAGCAGGGAAGTGGCATCAGCTGCCATCACACTTGCAGGACGTCTTCTTGCTGGAATACAGTGCTCGCTTGCAGGATTCTCCACTTGAACTTTTGCCAAAGGCTTCTTGAAAGCACCGTTGCCAGTCTGTAGTTTGCTACCGAAGAAGGTCGTTCGAATTCAGTCAGCACCCCTCGCTCAGAGTCAAAATGAAGGATGCGTGAGTGTTGCCTCTGAGTGCTGTGTCATGTGCATCATGTCGTCTTGGTTGCATGCACTTCTTTTGAAAACATAACCAAACAATTGTTTTCTCCGGCCTCCACAGCGCTTTCCAATCGCCTGTCGCCGATCCACTTCTTGTGTCACGAGCCTGACCCCGATGATCCCTGGGTCACGGTCGCCCTCGACATAAGCGACGCTTACCTTAGCGTCAAGCAAACCCGTTTGGTCATCGTGGAACATGCAGGCGTCCGCTATGTGCTCGGCCGCGTCCTACCGGGCCAGCGTGATGGGTCTAAGGAGTGGTACTTGGCGTTCTCGACTTTCCTTGATGAGGCTTTGGGTTTCAAGAAGTGTGATGCTTTGCCTTCGCTGATCCGTGAACCCGCTTCTCAGTTCAGCATGCAGATGCATGTAGATGATCTGCTGGGTGCAGGTAGCAAGCGCTTCCTGACTGAACGGCTCAAGCCCACTCTTGAATCCAAGTACCGTGTGAGTGTCCACATTTTGGAGAATCCCGGAGATACGATCTCTTTCTTGAAGAGGCATCACACGTTGGTCGCCGATGGCCAGATGCTTTTGACCCCATCGGCCAAGCATTTTGAGAAATTGTTTTCTGTGATGAAGATTGATGAAAGAAGTGCGCCGAAGAAGACGCCGTATGCGTCCCTGCTTGATGAGGTTGACAACAGTGAGCCTCTGCAGCCTGCAGACGCGAAAGCATTTCGCTGTGCCATTGGGATACTCTTGTACTTATCAGTCGATCTGATCGAGTGTCAAGGAGCCATTCGTGCACTGAGCAGTTACATGTCTTCGCCAACACGCAATGCTCAGACTGCCCTGCGCCATCTCTTGAAATATCTCTTGGAAGGGCAACACCACCACGGCCTCCTGCTTGATCGTAAGAGTTGTTACTGCGGAGTGTCAGGTGAGATTGCGCGGCCCAGCCACCCGATGCTATGCCTTGAATCCTTTTCTGATGCCAACTGGGCGTCCCACAAAGGGTCTCGCAAGTCCATCAGTGCGGGAATGGTTTTCGTTGGTGGTTGCCTCCTTTTCAGCAGCAGCCGGACTCAGAGAGTGATCGCCTTGAGCTCAGGCGAAGCAGAACTTCTGGCAGCGACATCGACCCTTTGTGATGCGCTGTTTGTGCGGCAGCTCCTTGCTTTCATCACAGGTGACGAACCACCTCAGGTGCATCATTTCCTCGATGCGAGTGCGGCCAAAGCCATTATGGAACGCAGCGGTGTCGGCCGTGTGAGGCATTTGAGTGTGCGCATTTTGTGGTCTCAGCAGCTTGTGGCAGAACAGGTGATCGCTTTGCATAAAGTTGCGACCTCAGTCAATGTGGCGGATCTGAACACCAAGGGTCTTTCTCGAAGCCGCCTGCTCATGCTGTTGCATATCCTTGGATGCTGGCACACTTTGCATGAATGCTTTGTCGGCGAAGATGAAATTGCAGAGCTGCGTTACAAACAAGCTAGTCTCGTAAAATTTCAAAACCGTTCAACGGGCCCACTTAGGAGCAGTCATAAAGGAATATATATAATTATAAAGTTGCACTCCAATCTCAAATCTCACCGACAAAAGTCATCAAGAATGGTATGTGCAAATCGTAACATGTGACTGTTGAGGCAGGGCTCGGACAACTCAGACTTTTTCCATTCCGCTGGCGTTGCCAAGTACGCACCGACGACCAGATGGCCATCATCCCCCCCCTTACCGGGCGGGTGGGCGGGTTTAAAAACACAGCTTTCAGCAACTGCACTTGAATCACAACGACTTCGGCGGGAGCCACTGACATCGAGTAAAAGTGGATTCAAGAGAAACCCAAAGTGAAACATGACAAATGGTTTCAAAGTGAACTTCTGCATGCGAAGGAACTTTGTAAAAAGGTCAAAGGTAAAATAAAACAATTCATCCATGCCAAAGGATGGCGCTCATCTTGGGCCCACGGTTTTGGGTCATGCAAATCATGACCACAAATTTTCTAGACAGCTCTTTCAAAATAATTTGATACCGCCGTCTAGTAAAATTTCAAAACCGTTCAACAGGCCCACTTAGGAGCAGTCATAAAGGAATATATATAAATATAAAGTTGCACTCCAATCTCAAATCTCACCGACAAAAGTCATCAAGAATGGTATGTGCAAATCGTAACATGTGACTGTTGAGGCAGGGCTCGGACAGCTCAGACTTTTTTCATTCCGCTGGCGTTGCAGGAGCAGGGGAAAATCTTTCACGTGTGATGTCCTCTACGCACCGACGACCAGATGGCCATGCAGGACAAGTCATCCCCCCTTCGAACGTCCAGGCAGCCAGCTAGTCAAGGAAGAAGCAAGGAGTGGCGGACGAAGCGCCTTTACGCAGCATGTCCCACGGCAGGTTGTCTGTCCTCATCGCGACGTCTACAGCAGCCTTCAAGAAAGGCTCAAGGGAGACCACACGCCCACGAATTAACGCTGCCGCCTCCTCACAGAGACTTCTGCTGGGGAGGTCCGCCACATTGCTGGCCGACGGCACTCTCTCAATCCAAGTCAATGACTGGTCTGCTTCCTCGCGGTCTAAGAAGCTTTGCACCAAGATCAGAAGAGACCTGGATGGGCTCGCGCCTTTGATCATGGCACAGCGGCAAGCTTCATTATCGACAAACCAAATGCTTCGCCTCCTGCTCAAAGTTGGACCATGAGCAATCCTAGCTAAGACCATAGCAAAAGCCTCAGCCTGGGTGATAACCTGCTCCCCGGCCTCCTCTAACCAGAAGTTCACCAATGACTGAGGGATAACACCACCGGAGACCTCCCGCTTGTTGTTGACAAGGTCCAGGATGACCACACCCCAGGTGGCTTTGCCATCTTCGTCAGCAGCGTCCGTGAACACAAGCACTTTGTCAGTAGGATCTGCACATCTGAACTGTCGCGGCTTCAAGCATTGCAGCACAGATTCACCAAAACGGCAAATTTGCTCCTTGGCAAAACGCTGTCCCGAAAGGAAATTCGAGAGCGCCCTCACAAAGATCCACGCTCCTTGATCGACGTGGCAGTGCTAAGGAGACGTAGCAGTGCTAAGGAGTTTGGTCACCCGTCCCGGCTTATTCTCCAAGCTAATGCGACCCAACAACAGTGCTCCACCTCCAGTCGAACTCCCTTTTGCTCAGCGCTTTGTTTGGGCTGGAAGTATGCACAATGTAGTGACAAGGGTATCCCCTTTGCCGACTTCTTCGATACAGAAAGAGAGCCATTCGCGATGTCAAGGTAGGTTCAAGAAGCGGAAAATCATCAAAAAACACGCTCCTATAGTCTTGCAAAGATGACAAAGAAGACCTTGTTGTCGTCTAGCCGTTCTGACCATGAGCACCGAGTACGGCAAGCTGGCTTCCGAAAACGGAACTTGCTTGTAAGCTTTCTCAAGATCGAGACAACGCCCTACCCAGATCTTGCTCTTGAAGTCTGTGTGCACAGGTCCCTCGTCGTGAAGCACGAGCCTTTCAAGGGACTGGTTGGCTCTGTTGATTCCGCTTTCCTTCACTCATCAATCGGTCTGTACTTGGATTCTCAGGTGTTCCCTGCACAACCAGGAAGCGGCGACTAGCGCAGAACTCGGAAACTCCCAAGACGGAACGAACGGGGCTGGGCCCACCCCCCTTCGACGAAGGGGGGCTTGAAGGGGGGCTTCAAGCCCCCCTTGAAGGGGGCCTGAAGGG
>BGNK01006941.1:2457-22040 GCA_003297005.1 Symbiodinium sp. clade A Y106 | reverse complement strand
CTCCAGGTCGCGCCGAGGAGGAACACGATTCTGGCGCCGCGCAGAATGAATGCGCCGTCGCGCCAACGAGCGTTTGCGACGCTCACGCCTATGCCACCCCGGCGAGGAGGGCAAGGGGGTCGCTTGTCTATGGCTCTCAACTGACGTACCTTCCCGGTACTGGGGCTACCGGCAATGTCCGACGCCTTGGTCGGACTCGATCCGAAACCCTACCATGCTGAATAGGTGTTTAACTGCACGTCTGGTGCTTTCGCAACGGTTCCTTCTGTCAATCAGAGACGGACAGTTAGGCCCCGGAAAGAAAGACCTGACGATCAAGACAGCTCGACTGGGGGCGCTGATCGGTCCCTGTCTGTGAAACGGTTTGACGTTTTGCATATCTGGGTATCGGACACTCCTAAGCTTCCCTTGACTATGCATGCAGCAGTTCTGCCCAGGTACATTGGCCCACTGAATGCCCTTGCGATCCAATGCTGGGAAGCTCGAAGGATCCCGGTGCAGGCCCGACCTTACAGCTTGAAAGGTCAAGGCAAGCGACTGTGGAGGCTCGATGAGTCGATGAGGCAGTGGCAGGAGCTGGCACTGTCACAAGTGGGCTAGTGGCCAGAGGCCCCTTGGCTTCATAGTCATGAGTCATGAGTCATGACTGAGAGAAGCGGGGACAGCTTGGATTCCGAACCACGGGGTATGAGTCCACTTGCGGCTTGGTCCTTGTGAGCCTTGGATTCAAGCAAGTCAAGGCAAAACAAGGTCCAGAAAATGAAGCAGCCAAGTGCTCTGCCACGGCTCTCCGTATGGCTTTCGAACGTGTGTGGACGGAATGCATGGGACCGGCACCTGGCCGAGCGCCGCTGAAGCCATGCAAACCAGAACTATTTGCGTGCCTGGGGTACCATCTCCGGAGGTCGGCATCCTAAGCTTGTTGGTACCGGCGGTACCGGATGTCCCTGGCATCCTTGACGGTCAAAGCGGTCGAAGCGGTCGAAGCGGTCGCGGTCGAAGCGCTCAAGGCGAGGCTGCCAAGTTTCACCTTCCGGGCACGGCGGGCAGCAGAACCAAAGTGAACCCTAGCAATGTCTCAAACGCCTTGAGAAGGGTGCCAAATGCCTCCCCAGCACGGTGGCGTTTTTACATCTTGGACCTGCATCTTGCAGTCTTGCAGGACTTGGGACTTCACATCCGGACAAACGGGCTTCAGGCTGAAGTACGGACCTTCGTTTCGGTCTTCGAGGTGCTGTACATTCCGTGAATGAAAGGGCTTGGCACCGCCGCTGCAGGCGTTGGGCTTGGAGGATTTAAGTTGACCAGGCCAAGTCGTGCTGCAGGAGCACTGTCAGCAGGTCCATTCGACGTGCCTTGGCATCGTTGGTGGCAGTGCACGAATGACAAAAGCAAGATACCACCGCTTTCGCTCACTGCGACGTCGCCTGCCGACAGATCTGCCCAAGGTGTCCTCTGCGTCCGTCCACAGCCATCATAGCCGTCATAGCTGTTGCCGGCCAGGGGTGGTTCTGGATTGCCTGCGCAATGAAGGACACGTGTAGTGTACGAAAGAGCACTCCGATGGGAAGCAGGCCTGGCAAGACATCAACCAGGCGCAGAACTGGCTTTGATGGAGGACACTCTACCTCAGGTTGCAGATCCATCTCCACAATTATCAGCCAGATGTGTCGGACTGTCGGATGTGAGCAGAACAGCTGTGAGAAGTGCGGTCTCTTTCAGCTGCGGTCCGACTGGGCTCTTGCAAGGAGTGGAGAACCCTTCAGGATCCAGGAATGCTTCCAGAACAACACTTAGCAAACCCTCTGCCTTCTCGCCAAAGTTGGTGTATCCGACCAGCATGCCTCCAGCACACTTGAGCATCCGGACTGCTGGCGTTTTTGAATGATTCCAAGTTCCTCCAGTGGTTTCCGAGGCTACTGCCTTGCAGGCGCAGATTGCGCCGTTTGCTCCGAGAGCTGCTCATCATCGCCCACATCTATGAAGGTGTTACGAACTCGAAGCGGAAGGGGAAATGATTCCTCCGACAGGATGATGAAGACATGCTTTTAGACACAACATCTGCCGCTCCGATGCCTCCAGCTCGGAAGGAATTGAGATCTCCAGATCTTTGCCTCTTGACAGTTTGTCTCGTCCACAAGGTCCGAGAGGTCCACGTGACGTTAAGAGAGTGGGCAGGTTCGGCGGGTCGGAATACCTCGACACAAAGACCGTGCGGGACTGCGGCTGCCAAAACTTACACAGCCAGTAACACGAAAACAACGTGTTTGACTCTGCTAGACATCTTTCTGAACTGAGTGTCATTGGCAGCAGGTGGCTCTCGAGGCAGCGTGGATTGCACTCAGGACTTCCCTACTGGCTATGAGCCAAACTGCATCGCAAAGCAGTCAAGACGCGGTCGTGAAAGGAAAATACTGCACCAACTGCGCGAAACACCATGCCATGCCTTGCCAGAAATCGTGTGCCTGCGCAGAATACTCGCCAACAGCATGGTGGCCCAAATCCACCCTGCACACACCGAGGCCTCGGCATGTGCGCTCGTAGGTGAGCTCTGCATGTGTTGCTTGTCGGTTCCTCTGCAGCGCAGCAGATGGCTCTCCGAGAGCCCTAAACACCTTTAGAGCCAGGCCTGGCGGTCTCTCACCGACTTTCTCGCCAGACTCGAGGGCCCCCAGGACCTTTCTATTGCTACGGGCTGCGGTGGCTACGGGCTGCAATGCCTCCTTGGGAACTGGCCTGCTGAACCGCGTCTGTTATTCCCTGCAGCTTGTCTTGGACACCCTGTCGACGACTGTCACGGCCTTGGCCTTGGCTTTTCCTGCCCGGAGCTGTCCACTGGCTCCAATCTGGCGGGTGCTCCGACAGTCCTCTCGTCCTGCGCAACCCAGCTCGGCTTTACCTCAGCTTCGATTAGCACAACAATCCGTAGGCCGTAGTGTCTCTCACAGATGCCCAGATCACGGAATCAACTTTGACAAACTCAGACTCTATCCTCGGAGGAGGATGTTTCAGCCACAGGCCTGTCACAAAGCGAGGTGCGCATGCGAGGGTCATGCCATGCCTTCACTGCCTGGTGGTTTTTATGATCCCTGTTTCGGTGGACCTTGGTGGCAGAAAACTGCTCTCCAGTGAGAGAAGCGAGAACATCAGCTTCAGGCTCCGTGAGGTCCTCTGCCTCGGAGGGTCTGAACTTTCTGACTGCAGACGGCACAGGCCATGAGCGAGCCTGGGTGCCGCCAATCTTGGCCTGCAATTTGCACTCGTCACACAAGACTCGGCGATCCTCCAAAGATCCCAAGCCTCCAAGGAAGCCACGCGTGGTTCCACCCGTGCTAGGATGAGCTGAGACAGCTCCACCTCGTGGGCACAACACGAGCACAGCTACAGCTTGAGTCTGCTGGGCTGGGTTGGGCTGCACTGCTGGCTTTATCATCAACCAAGACCCACAAAGCCCCTGCAGTCCTCCGAACGCTGAATGCCCGCAATGGCGGACTTGGCCACACGTTCGGTGAGACTGCCAAGGTCTCCAATCGCTTGATCATGTTCCTGCCAGGTGCTCAAAACTTTGAATCTGCGGATGAGCCGAACCCATGTGCCTGCCTCTCGGATCGTTGCGACTTCCTTGGCCTGGACTTGGGGAGAAGCTGTGAAGAATCGATCATTGTTTGAAGGAGGCCGGTGCCAAGCGCAGAATGTCGTTTGTTGATGACGAAAGCGATGCCCGGATTTCGCCTCTGCAAGGTCGATACCCCGCATTTTCAACCTTATCGCCATATATCGCCACAACGGCAAACAGCATCAAGGTCGTCGAAGGTGCCTAGGTCGGCAGCAGTGATGTTCTGATCCGCAGCGACTGTGTCCTGGCAGCTCCCGTCACCGGATTACAACTTCAGACCAACAGACTGGAATACTCCATCCCGCAATCCCGCATCGCACACTTCAAATCAAAGAGGTGAACTGTCGCCCGGAAACCATGTCATTTGGGCACGTGCACTGCTCGGGTGCTTCCAAGCATCTGTCGTGGCTGAACTTTCCAGGGCCTCGCAGACTGCAGGATGATTCCACAGCCAGGGCACAGGCATGGCTGGGACTCCGGCTTTTAGTCGAACGTCAAGTTCGTGAAGCATTCCAGATGCCTGACTGCACACGGCACTGATTGGACAGAGAAATTCTGCTTGACAGCGATGGGGTCAAAGCAGCTTTTTATCACTTTCCAAGCAATGCTTGCTCAATCCCTCCGCAGGGGCTGCCCGACAACAATAATGTGGCGTGCCTGGCCTCCTTCTTGAGCTCACCCTTCAAGACCCTCTCCGTCACCTATCAATGACAGCACACCACAGAGCGATGACATGAACAGCAATGACCTCATTTGCGGAAGCGATGTCCCTCTGATTCGTTCGCAGGTCTTGCAGCGAAGCCTGACCAGTGAGAGAACGTGATAGCAACTCCAAGACAATCACCCATTTCCTCCACAGCTTCGAGACGGACGAAGAGCAACATACGACGGCCCTGTTCCTCCTTGAGGAGTGCCTCAAGTCGATCAGTGACCGTGCTTGCCAAAGCTGAGCCTACAGTTACTACAAAGTGCCTGGAGTTCATCCGCTCGGGAGGTCTGACTGTCACTGTCCCGTAAAGCAGCCTGTCCAGACACATGACGTGCAGGTTCGACTTCAGCCTGAAGTGGTGACCTCCAGCCGTTCTCTCATGGAAGTTGTGTCCAACATGTGCTCGCTGTGGATGGCCTCACAAGGCCGTGCGAACAAGGCGGACCAGAACACTGGTCCACAAGCCCTCCAGGACTCCAGGTGCTGGACGGACAGCTTCTCCTCAAAAACCTCGAAGCGATGCTTCAGGTCCTGTGCAGAGGGGTGGAATGTCACACTGACACTGCCGCAGGCCGTCTGTACCACAATGCTCTCTTGCCTCACCAATGCCTTCCGCCTGCTTTCCACCCGAACTCTCCGCTTCAGGAACCAATTGATTGCGAGTAAACGTGCGAGAACCAGCAAGAGATTAATCAGCCTCCAAAGGAGTACTGGTGGCTGCATCCTGCTGGAAACCATTCAGCACATCTCCTGAGATTCACGGCTCACGCGTGCATCCGCGAAGAGAAGGCCAGAGACGCAAAATGACGCAAAGCGCTGCTTGTGGCCTTCGTTTGGTGCATTTCGCAAGGTCTGCGAAAAGCGTTGCTCGAGCTTGACCTTCGCAGCTCTCCGCTTCGCTCCGCTTCGCAGCTCACCGATCAAAAGTCGCAGGTGCTGCAGCGGGCTGGGCTTGAAGCCGCGCCAATCTCGGCCCGCAAATCTGCAATTCCTTCCCGCGTGACCTCTGAACACAACCATATGCCAGGAGCACTGCTGACGAGGAACTACCAGTACTGTCAGCTCAGTTGAAACTTAGCTCTTATCCATGACGAGCATCTACGCCCCGTGCCTCCGTCCAGTCATCCAGCCGGCGTGTGACCTGCTGCACAGCAGTACAAGCGATCTTTGGAGCGATGACGGTTCGGCGTCTAGACTAGACTTAGTTTTACTCTGTTCCCATCCCCTCAACTCCCCTTCCCAGACATTTGTAAGGACTTTTGGGACTGGGTCAAGCCTCCATCTGCGTGGGGGGATTGAGGGGTTGAAGGGATTGGACGAATTAGGCGAACAGTTGCAAAAGAAACTGTGGTTTTCAGTTTGCTGTGTTTCGCACCACCCTTGAAAAAAAGTTAAGGCCCCGCCCAGGCACCTGCTCTCCGTTCTGTATTTCAGATAACCGAGGTGGGTTACCTGAACTTAAATGACTGGTCATGTGAATTTTCATGACACTTGTCTGCGCACAACACCCGGCGCTCGGACTAGGGGGTTCAGTGTTGTTTGTTTGCTTCTTGTTAGTACCTTGTTCCTCCTGCTTGGGCTCCCGTAGGTTCAGGGCTTTAGGTTTCAGAGTTTGGGGTTTTGGGGATTCGAGGCTTTATTGTTGAGGGTTTGGGACTCGGGGTATTAAGGTTGGGTTTAGGGCGTATCCCTGGGGTGCGACGGCATATCAAAAGTATACTTACTGACTGGTGGAACAAAACAGAATCTCGTGCTAGTAAAGAATTTTTGTACTGCACGACAATCAGATACACCAAGATCCACACACTCATCCGATATTGAGATCAGAATCATGCAAGCTTTCCGCCTTCGGTCCACATGGAATTTCTGTTCTCAGTGAGCTTACCCTACAACCCACCTGCCATGTCTTCTGCACAGATGAGCTGCCAACTACGCCTGTTAAGTCACCTTACAAATAAATAATATCTTGCCTGCGTCCCCCGCCAAAGAGGCGCCCCCGGCCTTGGGAAGCCTTCCATGTTCTCGTGATTTTACGTGAGTTTCGAGGGCTTGACATGCCTTCTCAGGCTTTTTGGTTGGAAATTGCTGATCTGGAATACCTCATCAAGTTGCGGCTTGGATACTCGCATGGACTTCGGGGTTTGGGGGTTGCTTTTCATTCGAAGGATTGCTGCTTGTTGCGTGGATGGAGTCTGGGGTTGTGGGGATGCTTCCAGCACCAGTCCGTTGTGACAACCCCACCCCACTACTATGTCCGTCAGCTGCTGACTACCAATTCCATCTGGTAGCACAATCGCTACCACAGTACCGCCACCACCACAATGCTGCCCCCACCGCCCAGGTTGCGAACAGATGCGCTCCGCAGCGTGAAGGTTGCAACGCGCACAGCGGTTCAAAAAATCAAAGCAACTATAAAAATAATTTCGCTTACCGCATCCATCCGCATCCTACCGATTCGAAGCAAACCAGAGCAATACCGCTGTCGCAAGCTGCTTCCCGCCTCCATCATGGAAGTCTCCAAAGCTGTCACTCTCTTGATCGTCTGGTCCGAATGGGCCTGCACAGCGCATGCTCAAAACAGCTGTTTCTTCCAGCCCAACCACCAGACCTGAAAGGGGTTCAATTCGTCCACCGGCAAAGGATTGACGGGGAGTCGGACGGACGACCTGTGACAAAGCATGACCGGCTTTTACTACGACCACTCAACAATCAGTATATCTGCAAGCCGCCAGTTCATGTAGCAACTAAACTTGGTGCGAGAACTGGGCATGCAGCTGTTTCACTTCACTCACTCGACCATACCCATACCCGGATGATTGCAACCTGCGGCAACTGCGGCAATCCTTTCTGACGGTGGATGCTATCATGGAATCTTTGTCAAAATGCGATTGTGGTCCTGTCCATCGTTGTTTCGCAAGCTTCTCAGCTGCCTCAACACAAGGGTCCGGCAAGGCTTCGCAAGAAACTGGGGCCCGGTGACGCATTGGTGAAGCTAGGCTGCCTGAAACAACCATCGCGGCATCAGACTCTCGACCCGTAACTGCGACTCAGCCAAAACCATGACACACACACACACGGCTGCAAGCAAAACAAGACCAGGCAAAGGCAGCACCTCGAGCTTTCATAACTTGCTACCCGCCTGCTGCTTTATGCACGGGCTTGTGCTTTTCTCTGCAAGCATCTGGTCTTTGTGCGAAGCCGCTCACGATGGATGCACGAAGGAGGGTGCGGAGCGAGGGACTGCGACCTTGCTCGCACCAATTGTCGAAGACTTGCTTACTTCGTCAAGCGCCCCGCCAGACGTGAAGACCTGGAGGATGGAATGGTTTAAAGGGGGGAAGCGCTAAAGTCAGCGCTGGCCACTCATCCAGCACGAGAGTTGCTACATACCGACCTCATAAGGGGTTGTATGTTTACCAGAAATCACTGCTCATGTGTGTGTGTGCAAAGTAGGTTCCGTCTCCGGTAGGGTCCATGCTCCGTGTTCGTGTCGCACCTATCTCTTGAGCAAGTGCAAAATAAACTCAGCTGACAACAGCAAGCAACTCAGTGCGTTGATCACAGCGGCATGCTGACTCCGCATGGGAAGTGCATCGGTCTAAATCTGAGGAGCCCTTGTTGGTCGATCAGCTTTCGATCATCGACAGTCTGAGTGCCTCCTGCCTCGGTAGTGCAAGTGAAATCAAGTATCATGCTGGCGCGGACCAGGGCCCACAGGGCAGGGCCCGAACAGCTGCGCTTCCTCCTCATCTTCGGCAGATGGGAGATCACCGCCGGCCGTCTGCCTCGTTTAGGCAGCAGACGTCTCGCATTTCGCAGATCGTGACCGAATCTTGGGTTCCGCACCCGGTCCAGGAACCTGCACGGATCTGCACAAACTCTGCACAGGTACGAAGATGTCTCGACTGCTTCGCCAGCCTCCATCTCTCGCGCTCTGGAGCCTTTGGCGGCGAAAGCTCTCAGGAATGGGTTTCTCTGTTCTGTCAGCGAGCTTCAGAAGCACAGGCCACTGCAAGTCACGATCTCGCTGCTGGCGTTCGCCTCAAGTCGAGACTGGGAGGTCAAGCAAATCGCTGCTTTAATCAACGTATTCAAGCCCAGCCGGCTTACATCGCTGGTGGGGAGCTGAAAGCTCAAAGCCACAGCACTATCTGCAAACCATCAAGGCTGTGACGATATGTGGGACCAGGCATAAACGTGGAGCTTCCATCGGGCTTGGTCCAGTGAAGACCTTGACCGGGGGCTCGGTGAAAGGTCAAAAAAGTTTGGACATGTGCTCAGCTGCTCAGCTGTGTCAACGGCCCAAGGCGTGGATGGCTGGAGCCAGGCGGACCACCAGGTCACTGCAGGGCCGGACTCATGAGCTGCAAATCACCAACCAATCTGACCCCGGCAAAACGGCCTGCAATGCTCCAGCTCGTTCAGTGCACACTGGAAACGAGCGACCTGGCGATGGCGAAAGAATGACAAGGCAACGGCTGCAGGCTTCATCGTAACCTCCGAAGACCGGAGACCGCTGTACTGAAGACGGTACCGATCACCCATGTCCTTGCGAGTCTTGCGAGCATGTAAGCATCAGGTGGCGGAGCAGAACAGTTGACGAGCCTTGAAGCCAAGTCTCCGCAAAAGCATCGCACAGGCAGGGACTGCATCCACCTCCAGCGGTGTCCGTGCCAACAGCTAAAACAAGGCACCACGGAATCTGTACCTGGACAACTGCAGCAACATCGCGCCGAAGCTCTCTGTACCTGGGCCTGCAATCACATCCGAAGCTTTTTGGGCAGCGCATTGCAAATTGAGGAGACATGATGCACACGCAGTGCACCGGGAGTGCAAACGGCTGGGTTGTCGGCTCCTCCGGCTTGTCGACCGTATTGCACACCGCCTCTACGGAGCCCACCCCCCTTTGCTCTCTGTTCGACTCCGCTCTTTCGCTCTTTGCTCTGCGCTTCGTTTCTGGCCTTGACCAAGGTCTCGAAGCATTTGAAACCATTGTCGGATCCAGTCTGTGCAATGCTCATAACAAGCTGACCAGTCCTGGGTCAACAAGTCGGTCACAGAAATCACAGTGAAAGCAAAATCCAGGGCAGCTGCGTTGTGGTGCCCCCATCCGGCAAGCCGAATGGATCTGCATTTATGCTCATGCAGCCGATGTTCTCGCCAAGCGGGACAATGCATGAGCTTCTAAGACGTCTGCTGCGACCAGCACCTCGTCACACTGGTAATGGCTGAAGGCTTATGAGGAAGAGAGGCATGATCCATGTGTATGTGCAGATGGCGAACCCTTTGCACTCATGACGCCCAATCTTGAGGGACGGCGAGAACGAGTCTCACAAGCAGGAGCAGTCCGTGCTTGTGCAGTCCACGTGCGAGATCACCTCTGAATTTGTTGTACTCGCGGCTTCGCAGTCGAGACCGGGACTCGTCGGAGTGTTAGAGCGGATGCAGGAGTTTCGAATTGTCGAACCGCCGTGCTCTCTGTCCGGAGTGAAACCGAAACAAACCACCTTCACTGCCATTTCGGACGCCGATGTGCAGGACCTTTCGTGATTTGTGCAAGAGACGTCCTTCTCTCGCAGTCTCACATCCTCATGCCGCCCTTTGGGCGGTTTTCGGGGCCCAGCCATTGCTCGACTTGCCACATGACCCAGACGAAGTGTATGCCTCGGGAAGGGGCGGAACGAGAGCAGCGAGATTGGGGACTGAGGAGGGAGCGAGGAAGGGAGAGAGAGGGAGGGGACGGGGAGCGAGGGAGAGCGAGAAGAGAGGGGTAGCAAGAGTGAAGAGGACAGGGGAAGCAGGAAGCAACATGTCTTCGGACAACTTGTGTACCTAAATACGGACAATGATAACAGCACACTCTCGGCGGCGCTCTGCCACCAGTGCTGCATCCGCAGATGCGCGTGCTGGAGTAGCCACTTGACCTAAGGTTGACGAGGTGCCTTGGACTCAAAGACACAAGTCTGCCAAATGTGCATGGATGGCATTGCGGAAGACCGCTTGCTGAGCTGCCAGCGCTTTGCCGTAATTTTAGCCACACTACGTTGCTTGTTCGGCGGCTGCCTTGTCCTCTTTCGCTTTGCAAAGACTTCCTTGCTTTCTAGTCTTCCGTTGCGACCATTGTTGTGGCATCGAGACTCTGTTGAAACAATGGACAGAGCTGAGGACTTCACATTATTGCACTTCGGTTGCGCGGCGGTCGGACTGGATGGCCTCGAGCCTCGTGCAACGAGCTAACTACAGATCACAAGCATCGTCACTTCCCGACAATGCCCTGCATGTAGGCTGCATGTAGCTGTAACTGTAACTTTCGTAAGGATAGTGCCTTCTGGCTGCTTTGCCATCACAACATCCTCGCCTGCGCTGTCATCCTGCAGATAGGTCCACATAAACACAGATAGTAAAAGCTCACAGTGGGATTGCAGGTCTTCAGAAGCACTAGTTCGCCATTGGACGGGTTCGGCATCGCCTCGGTGCGGACCTCCTCACGGCCCTCCAAACCTGACTCGGGGAGTCGGAGTCCACAGCTTTGCACTTTGCAGCTCGCTGAGCCTGGCCTTCCTGAGCTGAATGCCAAGCCTCCACAAGGCGCCACAGGCCGGACAAAACGGCACGGGACCAGCACCCCTTGCCCCTTGCCCGGTCCCGATCCCAATCCTTGTCCTGCCAGCTGCAGCTGGAGAGCGCTTGGGCGTCCCCTCCTCCGGACAACAGCTTTCCACGCACAACAGCCAAGTCAACGCAGACTGGCAAGCCTCGCTTTCGCAAAACTCGATAAGTCTCGAAGAAGCCATTGGCTCCTGACCAAAGGCGTTGTTGTTCATGCCGGTTCGAAGTATGTCAAGTCTGAATTTCTCACGTGACCTGTGGTTCCTTTCTTGCCTACACCGGAATCCATCTTTTCGATAAATCAAACGAAGAAACATCCGGCAGCCTTCAGCGCAGTCAGCGCTACGACGCAGTTTCACCTGGCGAAGTTATCAACGTTGTGACAGACTTCTGAAAGGTTTTCACGTTGTCAATCCGGGGCCCCCGCGAGGTCATAGAATTGGCTCGCTCTGCTTCCATGGGCAGATAAACTGCCTCCCGCTGAGCTTCAACTACTCACTTCTAGACTTATGGCGCACAAAGAAGAAGCCCCCACCTGCACGAAGCACTAGAGCTGAGATTGGAGAAGTCTCTGCAAATCTGGAAGAGGGCGAGCCGGTAGGTCGATCACGATGTGCCGGTACGTCTTCCGACTTGCCAGGTGCAGGGCCTCGTTCCGTCTCTAGTTCTCCCAAGGCCGCTCCATCTGCGCATGTGCCACTGGCTTCGTCCCGGTCCAAGTCCAAGGCTTCCCTGGATGGGAGATGCTCATCCACCAACTGACATGTAGCAGCAGCAGTCCCTGCTGCTTGAGATGGAGCGGATGGCGAAAGCTCCTGTTTGAGGACACCTTGGTCTTCTTGCTTTGAGCCCAAGCTCTCCAGCACGCCCCAAGCCTGCAACGAAATGATGCCAGTGACACACTCGAACGTGGAGCATGGTACCGCATAGGCGCAGCCTTCGCTTCCCGGCAAGAGCTCAACACCGCCATAAGATCCTCTTCCTGCCCGCACAAGCGCAGTCAGAGAACAAGCTAGGAACCCACGGACCAGCTCTCGCCTCAGATTCATCGGACTCACGGCTTTCGACACCCGGTAGAACCTGTCAAAGCTGCAACGACGTTGGCTGACGTTAAGTTTGCCATTGCAAGCCCCGCCTGTGTATGACAAAGCCGTTCCCCATGCACAGACTCGGCCACAACCTCGGCGATATGCTGTTGATAGCCAAACGGCAAGTGTTCGTTGCTCTGACCTGTTTATGGGATCTTCGTTGCAGACCAAATATTTCAGGTTTGGGGTGGTTTTGAGAACCCCCCCAATGGCCAACGTATGGCATTGCACCGGCAGATACCAGAACTGCACCGCACGACCGGTTCAAGCGGACTTGTTCGATATTTCAGACATGCAGCAGGTATGTGAGCACAGGTTTCAAGCCGAGAAAAGCCTTGGCGGTCCACTGCGCCAATGAGCATCCACCGATCCACCTATGGAAGCGTTGCTTTCTGGTCACCAGTGCTTCTTCCGCAGACAAGTTGTTGCGATGTGGTGTCGGCACGCATGCATGTGGCAAGCTCCCTGCGAAAGCAGCATCAGAGGTCGATCAACCAGGCGCCATTGTGGACAGGTTTGCTGGTAGCAGGCGCGATGCGCAGTTCGAGACTTTTGAAGCTTCGCATGATCATTACCAACATTTGCGCATGCAGCTACAGTGAGAGGATAGCCAAGTGCTCCATGATAATCATAGATATGTGGGCAGAGAACGCTGGAACTCCTGGCGGGCCGGCATGGAAAGAGCTGGCAAGTTGCGACGAGCTTGTCTTGACCGCTCAGCTCCCCATGCAGACCACCCTGAAGCAACCGCGCATCTTACCGTGCAGATGCTGCATCGTGTCCAGGCAGATGCTGATGAAGCCGGCTCGCTACAAGATGTTATCGGATGTGTTTTCCTGTCGAGTGGCTATGGACTGGGGTGGTAAGCATGTGGAGACCCACTCGACCAGTGCTGACAAACTGAGACCGTAGCAGCTGATACCATTCTCACAGCATTCAAAGCGCCAAGGAGATGAGGAAGAAATCTGCCTAGCTCACAAGGGTAGCCTTTAGCGACAGCTGCAGGCACTTCTGGAGGAGATCCAATGCAAGTAAGGTTGTCGAATCAGCAGCTGAGGGAGACTGGAAAATGTGGATTGCATGTTCAGCTTCGCATCTCGTCAGGTCAATGATATGCTGTTGTCAGAAGTCCGTGTCACGTCGGATCGATTGCGGTGCTTAGGCTACTGGCTTGAAACTTGTTGATCAACTGTTGGAGCTCCGTGGGTGACAAGTGGCAGTACCCCTGACCCAGCTGCGTAAATCCAGCATGTACAGGCCGTTTGGTGGTTGTGACGATGACGGGGATAGCTATGAACCAGGCGCTGTGCTGGGTTGTTTGCACCAAGGACATTCTCGAACAAGTGTGTCTAGACAAAGCTGCACTGTTATGTAAAGTTACAGCTCCTTTGCATCTACTGATCTGCAGCAGGCCTTGCAGTCTAGTTAGGAGCATCAACAGTGAATCAAGGTTAAGCCAGAACCCTGAAACCCACCCGAAAATCCAGATGCTACCAGCAAAGTTTGCGCAACGTTGTACGGCTATACCGCGCCGACCCCCTCTTCCACGACCGCTCGTCAACGGATATCCCGCCCCCGCCCGACCCTTGCCTACGCCTGCCCCGTCAACGGCCGTGTTTTGATCAACATAATGCTGCCAGCCCAGTCAACCAGGAGCATTTCGAGCTGGTTATCTTCTGCAAGCACCCAGAGCCCAGAGCGGTTTTCGAAAACACGCACATCTGATGTGGAGGAGAAAACTCGCCTGTGCGGTCATCATGTCGCCGTGACAGTAAGAGGCAGTTGCACACTTTGGAAAAAGATAAACGACTAACATATCTGGCTGGCCAGGTGGCAGCCTCGCTGATCTAGTCTGCCACAGGCAACGATGCATTGAGATGCTGCTTGTCAGAAGCTTTCCGCACAACACATCGCGGCTAACTTATATCCACACGAAGACCTATTTCCAAATGCTTCGACTTGCCACAGCTTCTTGCACATGGACATTAACAAAATAGACATAGATATGTATATCATATTCATATACATGTGTGCATATACAAATGTTCTCTATATACATATATACATACTTACACATATACATAGTTACATATGTACATGCGTACATAGATACACATATACATAGTATATACACAGCTAGCTCTATAAGTTTGTACATACACATGTACATACACATAGATATGTCTACAGATGCATATACAGATACATATACATGTGTATGTGTATATATATATATATATATATACATACTCACATACACCGAACACACCCACTAGCACATGAAGATCACACAGCAAGGCATCTTGCCATACATTATCCGACTGAGTCGTCGGCTGGGAAGTCCCACGTGACCTCATCCGTTTCGGTGTTCCAGTAGTACGAATCGTCCTGGCATCTTACCAACATGTTCCAACGCATGGAACTGCTGTCAAGAAAAATAATTTCTGGCTGAGAGGCCTCATACGGGACCCGAACCTCTCGTCCAGATTTGTGTAAGCAGTGAAGAAAGCAGCGCGACAACAGCCAGCGAGCGCACCCATGGAGGAGGCAGTGAATGAGGTTTGTCCGGCGGAATGGCGATCTCAGGCCGAAAATCGCAAGGGATTGCCCATACAACATGTACTGCTGCCACTACGCCTTTGCTTTTGGCACCGGCTGACCCGCTTGATCGTGACAAACACCATCCTCCGACCTCAGAACAGCGGAGTTCCCGTGCTTCCGTGTCAGAGACCGCCCAAGTCTCTGGCTGAGGCCGCAGCACCGGATCTACTGCTGGCTCCGCTGCAGGCGCCGACGGCGCCACCGCCTCGGCCGCCTCGGCCCTCACCTTCTCCGGCTCTGGCGGTGCTGGCTGCGATGGCGTGTGGCGGCTCGGAAGGACCGCTCCAGCCGTTTGCCGGGGCCTCGCCGGGCTCGGCTCGGAAGCCGCGTACGCGGTCTTCGTGTCCGCCCCGCTCCCTCCGCCTCCTCTGCCTCCTCCGCTCGGGCAGCTCTGCGTGTTTCGGCGATCTTCTGCCCAGGGCTCCTCTTCCAAGCCTGGGCCTGGGCCTCCTTCGCTTTCGGCCCTTTCGGCCCTTTCGGCCCTTTCGGCCCTCGGTCCTCGGCGACCTGACTCTTCGTTCCGGTCCCTACTCGGGTTGCTCGAGTGCTTTGGCACTTCTCCTCGTCACGGTGTCTGCACGGCTGCAAGACTCGAACCCCATCCGAGGCTCTCACGCTCCCTTCCTTCGGCCGTGTCTTGCTTTGGACACGGCCCATCCGGATGCACCTCAGAAGTCACTACTTCGGGAATGCAGTGTGTCAGGTCGGAGCCCTGTTTCGGCGATGAAACAGTGAAGCACAGGTGCACGAGAAAAAGGAGAGCACGGGAAAAAGGAGAGCAGACGAGACCGAACTGGAATGGACAGAAACCCATGACACGATGCTTTGTAGACACAGACACCTTGGAATACCAGTGCCTTACAGAACGTGAGAACTTCACCTTTGCTTTGCTTTGCTGGCGAGGAAGGAAAACATGGGCAACCCATCCCTGGATGCCTCGTCCTAGGTCGTAGCAAGCCCTACCTTTGTACCACCTGTACTGCTTATCCTCTGCCTTCAACCCGATCTGGCACCTGTCTCACACAGCAGCAAAAACAGCACTCACTGCTCATCAACTCTCAGCCTAACTCGACACATCCTGAGTCGGGTAAAAAACCCAAACAGGCAATGCAAACCATGCATGTCACAAACTGTCACAACATATCACAGCTGCAGTGGAGCTGCACCTTGTTGGCGAAACTCCGCGTCAGCCGTCTGACAGCTGATGCCGCTCCACCCATCTGAGAGCGGCCTCCGAAAGCGATTTGCTGAAGGTCAGGGGCCGAAGGGAGGGCTCAAGCCACATGAGCAGTCGATACTGCACTCGTAACGGCAGCGAATTCGGAACACATGGGGCTGGCCTCTACCTGCTTCAATCCAATGGGCCGCATGGATACGATTCCAACCAGAAACGAGTTTATTGGCCAAGATTTGAAGCAAGCTGGAGCTCAAGGGCTGCTCATCTTGGACTATAGGCTTATACGCTTTTCTTTCCTTGAGCATAGCTCAGCATGAAGCTTCTCCTCCACTGTCTCTCTCCCTCGTCTCCTTCTTTTCCTTTCTGCCTCGTCTTCTGCTTTTCGCCTCTTTGACTGGTAAACAAGCCGCCTGCAAAGGCATAAACCTCTCGACTCCCACGAGTCAATTTGCAGCTTCCCCACAGATTGTCTAGACCCCACTCCGCATGTTCCAAATGCTGCTGTCTCCAGGTCGGATTTTCACACCAGAAGAACAAAGGACGCAGACCTCGTGAATTCCAAGATACGGAGAAGAAAGTGTTGTTACGCGGTAGACCATTGCTCCACCAATGCAATTCTCCAGGTCAGGTCGAGAGACAATTCCAAGATGATGTTCGTGTTTCCGAAGCCAAAAGCCCTTCGCGCGACATACTGCACAGGAAGGATGCACAAGTTAAACAGTGACCCAACGCACTTTTGCATCTGTTCTTGAAGGTCACAGTTAGCGAGCCGCTTTTTGCGGCGTGCTGTACAATCTGCGCCGAAGGGCGAGGGAGAGGAGGGAGGGTTGAAGCTTCAGCGGAGATGCCGCGTTTATGTCGTCACTATCCTTCAGTGACTCAACGCACTTTTGCATCTGTTCTTGAAGGTCACAGTTAGCGAGACGCTTTTTGCGGCGTGCTGTACAATCTGCGCCACACCCGTAACCACAAGCATGTTCATCTGTAAGCTCCATAAACGCCCGCATCTCACAGCATTCCCAGGCCTTGACGTAGCAGAGAGTGCCAATGGCATGAGGGGATTTTGTAGGCAACAAACCTGGCTGCTGCAGCAAGGAAGCCGTTCAAGCCATTTGCCCACAGAAAGATGTACTCCTTGATGTTTGTCGGGAGCCGTGGAAGGTAAAGGAGTGCTCCAACTTCCTGTACATAAATTTCCATGACTCGGTTGGAGACCCACCATGACCCACCGACCCCGTCGGCGAACGAGGTCGGGGGACTCCGCGACCTGCACCTCGCGCACGGAGACTTCCAAGATCGAAATCTTTTACACCAGGGGCCAAATTCTTACTCAGCTAGAGCGCCCCTAAGATCTTATCAAAGCGGGCACTCAAAGTTGAACCAGACATTGTCCAGAGCTTGTCCTCAGGCCTGAGGCTTCTGAAAGCAAGTTCAATGACCTGGACCAGCTGAGGTTGGTCAATCTTTAAGCACTGGTGCCTAGCCGCCCTGTATCTCGTCTTGGGCTCCATGTCAGAAATGTGCACAGCGGAAGACGCCCCGCACACATCCGCGGAAGAACCAAGTGGCTCCTCTTGGCAGCCTCGCCAACTCAGCTCTGGCCAAACCACCCCAACCAATGGCGAGAACACCAGCAACCGGCATCCAGCCCCACGCTATGGCTACAGAAATAGCGGCTGCCTAGACTTGCCAAGGAAGAGCGGAATGGTGCGTAGGAGGCTCGTCGCGCTGCCATGCCTGGGCGAGGTCCCAGGCTTGTTGAAGTGATCTCCGTACAGCAGGGAATTCAGAGGAGACCATATTAATAGTCTCTGAAAACCAGTAATATGGCCAGCCATCTTCGTATAGTCGTATAGCCATCGTCCGTATCTCGACAAAATGTCGTTGAGCCTCCCAACATAGCCAACAGCCCAAGTTCCTATTTCTTCCCACGTGAAACCTTCATCAGCAAGCCATGCAACCCAGCTCTCCTTCAATTTCTGTCTCCTGTCTCTGGTGATGGGCAAAACTGGTCTCCCAAAAGGCAGGGGTACAGAGGCCCTTGCGAGCCTTCTTCCCGCCTGCGTTGCCCTCTTCGCAGTTTCCATGGCGGCAACGGGTCCTATAGCTGGCTGACAGAAAGACAATACAGGATGGCGAGAGAGGGGAAGGAGGAGAGAACGGAAGCCCTGAACACAGCCCCGAGAAAAAGGACAACGAGGACGTGGTTGGTCTGCGGGAAGAAGCGGGAACCTGCCTGCAGAGGCCAAGGCGAGAAGTTGAAGGCAATGGCAGAGGAAGGTGGCTTGATAACTTGATAGGCCAAGGAGGCAGGCTTTCGTGGCCACACACAGCACGGATGAAGCAAGGAGCAAGGACCCTGAACGCGTGCAAGAGAAGTGCCTCCCAGCGGCGCACGCGGGCTCGCCTGTCGGCGGGTACAAAAACTTCTTCCGATGTACCTATGGCTGCCTCGTTGTGCTACTGTGTGTGATGATTGGCAGCTTGGTTTTCAAACAAATTCGATGGGACCGTGTTTTGGTCCTGGTGCCTCGGCGATGGGGCGCAGTCTGCTTGGGTTGCGTCTTTTCTATGGCACCGCTAGTTTGCGCGGCCCCTTGGTGGGTTGGGCTGATTTTGCTGTGGGCTTGGATCCTCTGGGCGCTTTGGGTTAGGCGGCCGCCGGGGGTACCAAGGGATTCGGCGACGCAATGCTCCCTCTGGTTCTCCTGGGCTGCGGCGCCAATTACGGAGGGCAGTTCACTTAAATGGGGGCTGGTGAGCAGATGGGAGGGCGGTGCCTGCTTCGACGGCACCTTCGTGGCTATGTGGCATTCGCTGCGCGAGTGGTTTCCCGGCGTCGGGCTGCATGGTCCAAATTCCAGGATGCGGCGAGTGCCTTGGGTGGCTATCGCTGGTTCAGTTCGAGTTCCTGCGCAGGCCGACTCGTTTTGGTGGTGGTGCACCTGCCGGTGCACTTTTTCCACGTTTTGGTTTTGCCGATGGAAGTGGCGCCAATGTCGCTGCATATCTCGTTCCAAGGCTTCTCGAGGATCTTTTATGAGGGCTGTTTCAGACGCTTGTGGTTCTTCATCTGGCGGAGGGGCCGTGGGCATTTTGCCTCGGTCAGGTGATGGAGGCGGAGTTGCGGCCGGCAGCGCTTTGGCTCTTGGCATGTGTGACGTGCTGCTGGGGGAAATGTTGGTGCTGCGCTGTTCCCTGGGGCCGGCGTGGTTCGGCCTTTGCAGCGGGAGCAGGGGATGCGGATGGGGCCGGAGGCGTTTTGGCTGGAGGAGGATTCGCGGCCGGTGGCGCTTTGGCCATATGGCATGTGTGCTGCTGGTGGAGATGTTGATGATGAGCTGCTTCCCGGGGCTGGTGGCGGTTCAGCCTTGGCAGCTGGCGAAGGAGATGTGGCTGGGGCCGGAGGCGCTTTGGCCGGTGCAGCGCATGCTTCTGGTGAACCTTTTCGTGCTCTGCCAGAGGCGAAAACCTTGACGGCCTCTTCGCTTGGGCCCAGCCGTCATGCTACATGTCAGTGGAGGTTTCGCAACAATCCGCCGTACTCCTACCTTCGACTGCCCGCATTGTGATTATATTCCTATTCGCACTCCTCTAGGACCGTCGTGTCGTCGGCGAGGCGGGAGCATCTCAACACTCAACAGGTGGCATGAAGGTGAGGGCCTTTAAAACCACAACGCAACTTTTGCGCACACTGTTGAGCCTTCCGCAAGCGGTCTTTCACAAGTCAAACTACAAAGCAAGTTAAGCTTTGTTCTGCTCTAAAAGTGGGGTCTCAGGGAA
>BGNK01006940.1:0-19701 GCA_003297005.1 Symbiodinium sp. clade A Y106 | reverse complement strand
ATTTATTTTATAATATATACTATATGTTATTTTTATATTATATATCATATATTTTATATTTTATATTGTATATTATATATAATATATTTTATATTATATACTTCAGACATACACTTATATACATCATATCTACACAAAATGCAAGGCTTTTTGTAAACCGTTGTTCTCCTCCAACACAAAAAAACGCAAGGTTGCTTGTACGCCTTTGTCCTTCGCCAACACCCCACCCCCCTCTCATTGTCCTGCTCCGTCGTCAACAATGCAAGGTCTTGTGCAAACCATGTCCAAACAACGAAAATGCCAGGTTGTATGTAAACTTTTGGTTTTCCCCAACATAAGAAATGCCAGGTTTTTGTAAACCGTTGTCCTCCGCCAACATTAGAAACACAAGTTTTTTCGTAACCCCATGTTGTCACTATCATTGTTGTATGTGCTACATGATGAACAACATCTGATACCGCTTGCTGTAATGTTGATGGCACGTTTTAAGGATGATGACATTAACCATGCCAATTTCCAAGCCGACTTGTGCGACACGCGATGAGTTCTGCAGCCGTTATATGAAACCCACGAAGATCCCAGCCGCACCAGAAAGCCTTGCAAAGCCGGCAATCTTGTATCCGAAACCCCACTGAACCCCCAATCCCCGAGACAAAATCACATCCTTATACCCCATACCCTACAAAACTGAATCCTTACGCCTAAAATCTTCCAACCCCTTCAGACAAACTGGCTTTCCACTGAATTGCAGACTAAATTCGGGCTGAGCGTTCCCCCCTGCCTTGTACTGTATAATTCAAGCTTGAACCCGATGCTAATCCCGGTAACCCCAACTAACCCCAGCTCCCTTGTTCCGGAGCTTTGCCGAAGTCAGCACATACATGGGTCTTGCGTGAATGCACGCTTCCATGGGCTTGGTCCGGGCCTCGATTGCAGGATCTAGGACCTGGTTTCATGGGGTTCCCGCAGACTTCACAGAGGTTATCCTTCAGGTGTTAGGATCCCGGAGTAGGATATGTATGCTCAGTACCCAATCTAGGGTCGATCTTACTCATGCAAAAAGCATATTTGCAACTGACGTGTTAAGTCCCGTATATACACCGCCCTAAGAATCCGCTAAAACTAAAGGACCGTAAACCTCGAAAGCTTGAAACCCAGTGCGAGGATGTAGCTTTAAGTTACGGGTTGTCGAGTATATAGGCTCTTGGGTTATAGCAATGATGATGGGGTTGCAGCCTTGAGTATGTAGGGCTCTCAAGTTGTTGTTGTGGCGTTGGCATCCTCTACCCGGAGCCTGGTACATTCGGGTGTTTTAGGGTTTCGGGTTTAGGATTCCGGACCTTAGGGTTCCGTGTTCAGGATTTTGGGTTTAAGATTCGAAAGCTCAACACTCAACACTCCCAAACCTAAATACAGTCCTGAATCCTGGCCTCCGGAGCACCATCCCCCAAGCAGGAATATCCCCGATCCCAAAGCCCCCAAATTTCCAGCACTTGTTCAGTCTTAACCTTCTACGTCCGTGCAGCCCCCGCCAAAACCTTAAACCCCAAGGCCTACTGTACTTAGAGGATCATGGGACTTAGTAAGTAGGGTTATAAGTACCTTAATTATGGTTACAAGTAGATATAACTATATTTACCTTACGTTTAACCCTACTTACTAAGTCCCATGATCCTCTAAGCAGGAGGCTCTAATAGAACCCCAAAGCAAATCCTTTCGAAGGCTGACTGGACCCATGCTCGAACCTCAGGTTTAGGGCCGTGAAGGTTTCGGGTTGCGGGGTCGAGCTTCCGGGGTGCTGCAACGCTGGTCTTTATGGCAAAGGGGATTGATTGAACAGGTCCGTAACGGATTTCTCGGCTTTTCAAGGGTGCAGGTAAACTAGGCTGCAAAATCTAGGGTTTAGTTTAGCTTTTGCGGGCTTACAATATGTGCGGTTGAAGAGTTGGTAAGTTTGGATCAAGGGCTCGGTTTGGAGAAGCTTGATTAGCCTACGTGAAGGTGGCAAGGAGAATCCCAACCTCATCTGCACAAGCTCGGAGATGCGCGGACAGGGACCTAGGGTCCCGGGTATGGGGTCAGAGGGGTGTGACAGGGCGGTATATTCAAATTCTTTACATTTGCATTTTATGTGTACGTTTATGTATTTATTTACGAATGTGTTTATACGTTAAATAGGAAGGATGTAGCAAGCAAGCCGAAACCCTATCCCTGATTCAGGTGACCCCGATAGCCAAGCTTTGGGACCGAATATGCTAAAACTCAAACAGCCCTCAACCCTAAACTTGCCTTGAACAGCCCCACGTCCGGGAACTCACGAAGCCCAGAAGCTTCATTTCTTCTTAGGTAAGGATGCCCTAGACAAGCTTCGGGGTGTAGGGTTCCGGGTTGTTTAGGGCCATTTTGGATGAGACATTTTTGTAGTTGAAATAGTTGTGAGCCTCTGACAAGCTTGATCACCCCAGCTGGAGACGTAAGCAAATAGCAATTTTGTCCCTAGATCCTAAACATGCAAGCCCATGACAAAGCAATGTTTAAGCCGGAAGCATACGAACCAAATGCTCCCCCATACGCACACACACACAGAGACCACAGAAGGTCAAGCCGCTTCGGGGAAGCCGCCGTCCAAGTTTGCTGTGGCCTTTTGGGTTTTTGGGTTTAGGCTTCCCAGCAACCTTTAAGTCCTTCATCTTGTGAAGTTATACCCCCAGCTTTTTCCTTCGATTCGTGTACAAACCTGCGGGTGACAGAGGCCGTGTTTTGCACACATGCAAATCATATTGCTGTTGCGGTTGATGATAAAAATCCTGCATTAGCTTAAGGACCCTAAACTATGGTAATTATGGTACATTCCTCATTATGGGTAATGCAGGGGGTAATGCGGGATGTATATCATCAACCGTATCAAACCCCTCTACAGGACTGGATTCCCAGACCCTGAACCCACTGCTCATTCCCTAAGCCCCCTTCATTCGTGGCCAGACTCTCAATCCCAAGGCAACCTGGAGTTCTAAACGCAATTATACATACATCCCCGAAGAGTTCAGGACATTTTCAACCCCAAATTACACCTTAAAACGCGTAACCCCTGAACCCAAAACCCTAACCTCAGACTCAGATAGAAAGTTCTCAAACCAGCAACTTGATCTCAAGCTCCGCGCTTGCTGGAGGTCAATTTGCTCCCCATGGCTTTTCTCCAGGAGGGGTATGATTCCTGGTTCAAGGTTCAGGGTTTATGATTCCTGCGTGTTGTTTTTTGGGCTCACACAAACTGTAGGTGCCTAAATCTTTGACAGTATAGGTTGGTTTCTCAGAGGGAGGGTGGGAAACCGACCCATAGGCCCTAAAGTAGTTCCTTTTTAGAATTACCTTATAGAATTCTGAATATGACCCCCCAAAAGGAACTACTTTGGGGCCTATGGGTATGTTCAAGCCCAGTATTCTGCGACATCGGGGTTTTTGATTCTCTCCCTTCGGCGAGGAGCTTCTGACGAGGATGAAGGGGCCTAAAAGTTGGGGATTTCCTTTCTACCCCCCAGGGTTTCAGGGTTTAAGGGTTTCAGGGTTTAGGGTTCAGGGTTTAGGGTTTCAGGGTTTAGGGTTAGGGTTTCAGGGTTTAGGGTTTCAAGGTTTCAGGGTTTAGGGTTTAGGGTTTCAGGGTTTAGGGTTTCAGGGTTTAGGGTTTAGGGTTTCAGGGTTTAGGGTTCAGGGTTTCAGGGTTTAGGGTTCAGGGTTTCAGAGGTCAGGGTTTCAGGGTTTAGGGTTTAGGGGGCAAAACCTGCAAACCCGAAAAAATAGTACTTTGGGTTTTGGCCTGCAGGATTCGAATCGAATCTGAATTCTGGAGCCTAAGTAAACAGCAACAACCTACATGGACTCAGTCTACTCTGGTGAGACCCGACATTCTCCACACGCTATCACACGCTTCACCCTCGAAGTGTGGAAGTCTAGTATGTGAGTGTTTGATTTCCGCGTGCAGGTTTTGGTTGATCATCGTGTTTGGTATCGACCGCTGCAGAACGCATTCGTGAGGTCGTAAGGCCCGCCCTTCGGATGCGATGATTTTTTCCCAGAAGCGGTTCTTCTTTGCATCCGTGTAGCGTCGAGTGAAGGATGCTTCTTCATGGGTACTTATGTATGCAGCTGAGCTACACACTGCCCCCTTAAGGACGAAATGAGCCCTAAAAGGGTTTAAGGTTCATATACCATATGGGGATTCATAGTATATGGGTATAGGGCCTCTACTTTTAAGGGTCATGTGGTCCTTCAGGCCTAAACCTTAATTTACGTCTAGTCTAGTTGATCGGAGTCGGTGCACTAATGCCGCAATCTTCGCGAGGACAGCTGACACCGCCGCGGGGCATTCTTCCCGTGCCGAGCCGAGCTTATGTGTTAAAGGGTTGTGCACCAAAAGGGCTCCCTTCTCGCCATCAGTGCAGTATACCCTCAGGTCATACCGAGGATACCACCAGCTGAATTGTTGGGGGTTCCTTCTTATAAGTATAGTACAATATACCCCAAAACCCCTATCCTAATTATTAAGGCCCCTATAGAATTCGAAGCCCTTCTCATTCAGGTTTTGGTCGAGGGAAAGCTATAGGCTGTCGGTTGGCGATGTTGGGCAAGGTTTTGGGTTCAAAGAGTTCAGGGTCGCTACAGTGTTTGATACGACTTTTGATGCGGTTCGGGAGTTTGACCGTTTCACATAGTCGTATACACATCATGTGTATATATATACATATATATATATGTATGTATACGTGTACATAAAATACACATATCTCATAAAGATATGATTCGTTTGTGTTTTGTTTTGTCCATGGGGGAAGGGTGTCTACGGCATGGGGCGCTCATTGACTCATTGAAGGAGCAGTAGGCCCAAGGGACAGTCCTGAGAACCTCCGGCGCCCTCCGGCGCGCAAGATCCAGAGCCTCAGACCCGAAGAAGTCTGTCATTCGCAACCTAAAATCGCCCCAAATGCCTGTATTGTAAACCCCCACAAAGCCCCAGAACCCGAAAACACCAAGCCCGAATTCCGAAACATAACCCTTTTAAGCCGTGCCAAACTCAAGCAGCCGAAGTCCTAAAAACCCCAAACCTTCAACCCTAAACGGCAAAACTGAAAAGTGTGTCTACGTCAAGGTGGGTCTTCCGACCTTGATTCCGTCGCCTTCGCCAATGACTACTGCAGGGCTCTCGGCATGCAACATGCGTGCTTATGTATTTGCTTTCGCAGTTTGTAGTTACGCACTTCACTTATTTACTCACTTGCCGATGCTATTGCTGCTGGTGGCAATGCTTTTTGTTGTTCTTTACAGTTTTTGTGTTTATCATCATCATCATCATGTTTAGGGGGTTGTGTTATTGTTACTGTCATTGCCATTTTTATTAGTTATTGTTACTGTTGTTGATGCCGTTCACCCGTAGTTCTATAGTTGCTTTGTCAGTAATTTTACTCCCCCCCGGCTACTCACTCCAGACCAGACGTCCGATCACGAAAAGTTCACACCCGAACATGCTAATCCCCACATGCTGCGCCCCAAACCAAATCCACACAAATCCTGTGACCTTTGAATCGTAAGCAAGCCCTGATCACAGCTCTAATGTCCTCAGCCCGAAATCAGCAGCCCCCAGACCTCCAAACCCGCCAAAAGTCGTAAACCCAATACTGCAGGGGGTCTGAGTGGTAAGTATGCCTTTGTCACCCTGAATATATCCAGAGAAAAAACCCTCCCCAACCCAGTCCCTGGCACCTTATGCTAAACCTGACCGTCCTAACCCTCCCCAACGAAAACACTATGGAGCCTTTATTTGCCGCCCTTCTAGGGCCCTGAAACAAATCCGTAAAGTAGCCCTACTCCACTTCTATAAGCGCTCCAACCTTATATAATCCCGCTATATATATATGTATATATATATACATATATATATATATATATATATATATCGACCTTGTAAAACCCCTTAAACACCCTTCAAAACTCCGTAATTCTGGCCCCTGTGTCTCCCGCCGAGTTCGCGGGTCCGGGCGACTGGCCACTGCCGGCCCCGGGTGCAGGCCGGGTTGAGGGTTTCAGATTCAGGGTTCCTTTAAGGGCTTCGGGTTAGGGGTTCCTTTAAGGGCTTAGGGTTAGGGGTTCCTTTTAGGGTTTAGGGTTGAGGGTTCCTTTAAGGGTTTAGGGTTAGGGGTTCCTTTAAGGGTTCAGGGTTTAGGGTTCCTTTAAGGGTTTCGGATTCTGGGTTCCTTCAAGGGTTTAGGGGTAAGGGTATTTTGGGTCCTTAAGGGTTTAGGGTTAAGGGCTTGTTTCGGGTATTTGGGATTGAGGGTTCCCTTTCGGGGTTTATATAGGTTTTCGGGCTCAGAGCTCTATGGGGTTCCTACTTGGAGCTTCAGGGGACTCAGTAAGTAGGGTCATATTTGAGGTAGCTATAGTCATATGTACTTCCAACCCTGGTTAAGGTACTTAAAGGCCTAGTTACTAAGTTACCTGAACCTCTAAGCAGGGTTCCTTTACGTGTTTAGGGTAAGGGTTCCTTCAAGGGTTTAAGAGAAAGGGTTCCTTACACGGTTAAGGGTTTGTTTAGGGGGGTTACGATTGTAATGCACTGTACATGCACTAGATATAACCCAGGGCTTGTGATCGTGAACACCCACGGTTACATCACAGTTATGCTCCCCTAACAAGGGTACTTAGAGGTTCGTGGGACTTAGTAAGTCGGGTTACAAGTACCTGAATTAGGGTTATACGTAGATATAACGGCATAGTAAAACCTTACTTAGAACCCTACACACTAAGTCCCTGATCCTCAGAGTATGAAACCCATACCCAGGTTGCTTCCTTGCAACGGACAATCTAGCCTGTATGAATGTAAGAGTCTCGGGTTGGGTCCCATACTTTTTCTGTTCGGGGAGGGAAAGGCAACTAAGTTTAGTAAGGAAGTTTTGTCAGTCCTATGCACAGGGGCTGATAGGTTTGGCTGGTTCTAGTTCTCGGTAAGGATTTGAGTTTGAGTTCCCCAGTATTAAAGCAGAGCATACTGTAGTATTTGCTATATGTCCCGGCAACATGGGAATAACTTGAAGCCAGCCCTTGACAAAGACCCAGATCCTCAATCTTGCACGAAACTTGAGGGACCTCCTGCAATCCCGTTTGGGGTTTTGGGTTTTGCGGTTAACTGAGTCTTAGACCTGATAACAGGACGAAGCTGATCTGAGCCCTTCGCCATACACACCCTAAAATTTCATCCTATGCTTTGAAACCTTCTGCTTAACCCTAAACCCTAAACCCAAACCCTAAACCCTGAACCCTGAACCCTGAAACCCTAAACCCAAACCCTAAACCCTAAACTCTGCACTGACTTGTAGACTCCCCCAAGGCCCACAGCCGTAGCCGAGATGCTACAGGGGCCATAATGATTAGCTATACTACGGCTGATGGACAAAATCCTGCATTACCTTAAGGACCCTTTAAACTATGGGAATTATGGTATATTCCTTATTATGGGTAATGCAGGATTTTGTCCATCAACCGTATTTTGGGGTTTCCTTATGATAATTAGAGTATAAAGGGGCTCCAAAACCCTATTGTAATTATTATGGCCCCTATATTATAGAACCCTACTATAGATCCCTTATAGTAACCCCTACAGACCCCTTTACAGGAACCCTATTCTAATTATGAAGGCCCCTTTCTTTAGGGCACTTCCAGGTGCAACGAGGCCGACTTTACAGCCGATGTCCGCAGGGATCAAGGTTGGATCAGCTCAGGGGGGGCACAGTCTCCAGTTTGTTTTTTTGTTGGGTTTAGGGTTTAGGGCCTTAGGGTCTCTTTTTTGTAGGGCGGGTTCAGGGGCTTCCCTAAACCTACATACTGAAGCTTTCCAAGCCGAAAAGCCCAAGGCCCAGCCGACCTGCCCTTATTTCAGTCGTAGGTTAAGCGGTTGGGAGGAAAGCTGTCCAAACTTACACATCTCACTGGGCCACACTGAATACCTTGGCCGAAGATTTGGGTGGTCGGTGCGATACTTCCGTAGCTTGTCAAGGTACACAGGCAACCTGGGTGGGCACTCAAGGAGGGACCAGCTTCTCGTGATTGCGCCCTGTCATCAACGCGGCACCATTTCTTGTTATTCTCGTCACCGACACTATATAAGTGTAAATTATTCTTCTGTCACTATTCATGACCATGACCATGTTCACAAACTGCTCGCTTTTGTTGTCGTCGCCACTAACACTATGATTGAGTTCGCCATCATTGCCTCATGATCGGCCTTTTCTTCCTGCCCTGCCCCTCTCTTCCTCTTGCACCATGGACAACATCACCACCCTCAACCGTAACTCCCTAAACCCTCAGCACTACCCCTAGGGTCCCTAAAACTCTAAACTACTAAGTCCTAAAAACACAAATCAACGCCGAATGCGTTCTCCTTTCAACGTTATCAGCGCCGCCAGGTTGAGCCTCCTCCTTTGCCTTTCCAGGGGGGCGACCACGCGTCTCGGCAGGCTAGGTGTAGTCGAGAGTCTCGGAATTGATTGAGGTTTGTTTCAGGTTTTCTGTTCTGAGGTGTGGTGTTGGGACTTCACGGTGCCCGTTGTGTGATTAGGATCCAGGTTCGGGTGTTTGTTGTTAAGGCTCTTGGGTTTGGGACTCGGAGTGGCATGCTAATTTCTGCATTCTTCATGGGGGCAGGCACCTCTAAAGTGTATGATACATAGTAGAATTCGTACCAGTCGCCAGTCATTACATGCTATTGCATCTGCTATCAGATATTGTCTGGTTCTGCTAAACCCTGAACCACCAAACCAACCGTAACTGTTTTCTCACAATGACCACCTATGCAGGCGCTGGCTAGCGGGTGCTTGCCTCTTGCAATCTATTCTTGGTCTTAACCGAACCCGTGCAGGAACCATATAGTACCCTTAGACTGGACCCTTGAAGTCAAACTTTGCAACCCCTCAAACTAATTGGGGCATCCATCCTCCTCAACTGCTTCTTGAGCCTTGTAACACCAGGCTTACAGAAGAGACCATGGCTTTAGGGTTTGGGGCACAGGTCCCCGGTTTCATCTCTGATCTGCTAAATCTAAACTGGTTTAGGGTTGACTTTAGGAGCTGTACACTCATGCCTTTGCAACCTCAGTCGAAGGTATGTCAGCGCGAAAGATTGGAAGACCTCTAAGAGCTGCGAAGCCCCGGTGAAGCCATAGCAAGATTCCTGTGCATATCACATAACACAAGCATTATGCACAAGGGCTCTTACCATGATATAAGTTGCAACTTAAGGCATAATCAAAAGTGTACGTGGTTCCCTAGATTCTGAAATCTGGATAACAGACCTGTGAAACCGTAGCCGGCTCTTTGGAAACCAGTAGGACGACTCGTGTGTACCCCGAGTTCCCTGTCCTTGTTCCAGGGGCCGATTCCAGTCCACGGCAAAGTGCCCATGCCATGGCCTTTGGGGCTGGGAGGTTAAGGTTTAGACTGATTTCATAAGGAACCTAGACCCGATAGCCTATACCGTTATCATCCCGAAGCTCCAAATCCTGAACTATTAGCCTAGACTCCTAAAGCCAAAACAGGCCAGAGAACTTGCAGTGTCTTTGTGGATTTAGCACACCGGCATGTGGGCACCATTTAAAGCTTGGGGCTGGAGGAGAGTTTGTTTCAGGCTTTACATGATGCAAAATGGCTTGGGGTAAAAGGTTTAGGGATTAAGGTCTAGGGCATTGGGCTCATTTGTTTGAAGCGTCGCTCGCTGCCTAACTTCTAAAACGCCAGCCCGCAGAACCCGCCCAGAGCCCTCGACCCAGACGTAATACCTAATCCCGAAGCACTGCCTGAGCCCAGCGACCTGAAGCCATCCGTCGTCTTTGGCCACCAAGGCCTCATGAGCTTTTGTCGCGCATTGAAGGCGGCTCAGGGTTGAGAACTTGTTGTTGTTTTATCTCTTTGGTATGTCTGCTTTTGCTTTAGATGGGGTCTGGAGAAGAAGGCTTTACAAGGGCTTCTATATGGCTATGGCAAGGATTTGTGAAGCTAGCTTGTTTCAGTTGAAGTCTCTTCCCCGTTTGGTTTTCACACTTCTTGTTTCAATCTCAGCTGTAGGAGATGCGGATGTTTTGCTTTGGGGTGAACTGGGGAACTTGCCGTGGGGTTACCAGCGCTGGAGATTGATTGTGAGGTTTGTGGTTTATGAGAGTTAGTGCTTTTGTTTATGGCCATTATACTACGGGCGTAGTATGGGAGTAGTCGCAGAGTATATGTATGTTATATTGCAAAATATTAGTGTGCATAGTTAAGTAGTGTATAGTGTATATTACATGATAGTATAGTATGTTATGTTGTTGCAGGTTTCAAGATTGTATCCCAACTCCTGGTGAGGCGTTGTCACCGAGATGGAGAGGTCCGTCGCTGAAGAGCAGCGGTGATTGCCTCGGCTGCAGGATTTAGGTTTCGGAGTTTTAGGTTTACTTCTGAGGGTTTCTCAGGCTTTGGGGTTTGGATGTTCATTTCACTTGGAGGTTTTCTTGACATTTCGTTTAGGGTTCTTACTACACGGACCCTGCTACTTCTTCTACGCACTCGCTCATGTTCTGCGGGATTCGTGGTGAGAGCAACGAGGCCGGACTTAAGCAGAACAGGGAAGTGCCCGCGGCTGGGGTGGAGGGAGGCCAAACCCTGGAAATCGCTGTTGAACCAGGCAGACTCTTGTCCCAACATGGCGAGAAAACTTGCATCTTATCCAAGCAACACCAATGCTTAAGCCCTACGGACTAGAGCCTAAATCAGAGAGCCGGGTACGTATGTGGCAGTAGCTGCTGACCCAGGTAGTCAGGCAAGACAGGGTTTGGGAAAGTATCGGTCAAGTAGCGTTCCAGGTTTTCATGTACGATTTCTAGTTGTTATTGTTGAGGCTAAGTTCTCGCTGTTTTACTCGATTTCTATGCGTCACGAGAAAGAGCTTCAACCCTAATCTCGTTTCTTTTGCCGAAGTCCTTGTGGCTCATGCCGCCACTGAGTCCCCCAAATCAACCCAAGCCCTCCGCCGTTCAACGCTCGCAAAGAGCCCTGTCTCAGATGGGCCACGCAGCGACCAGAGGCCCGCGCTTGCAGGGACTTATATTACAATAATTACTATGATCGGTAGTAGCACTATTATTAGTATATACATTGTGATTATTTCCAGTACTGTTATTATTGTTAATGATTGTTATTATTCGGGTTACTACTATCATACTGCTGTTAGCGTAGCAGTATTGTTTTGCTGTTATGGTACCTTTGACTGGCGCTTAAGATTTGTTGCTCGCACTGAGGTCTCTTGAAGACTACTGGGTTCTCCAACAGGGGCTATTCGGGCTTCCATGTTTTCATACTTAAATAGGGTTGAAGCATCTCGAGCAGATCGACTACGTCAAGGTGCTAGCGGGTATGAATGCCATGACAGTTAGCAGCACTGGAGCTGCGATGCCAGTAGTCGTATCTTCTAACTCGAGGGTCCACGTACCAACATAATCGATATTTGGGCCCCCAATGCATATATATATAACATTTTTTCTTGGACCCTCTGGGAAAGAGGAGTGTTCAAAACCCTATTCCAATTACTAAGGCCCCTATATTAGCCATCATGTAGCCCGGTTGCGGTGCAGTATACTATTCGTACTTATATGTTAGTATTGCGGTCGTTATTGGTCTTATTGTCCGTTTATTTTCAGGCTTAAGCAGGAAACTCTTGACATACCTTCTGCCCCAGCATCCAGTCAGAGCCTTTGGCGCGGTGGAGGAGAGCACCGAACGGTGCTCCTGGTGTACAGCCACTTGGAAGCTGACCCTACCCGGCACCCTAAACCCCAAGCCCTCAACAACAAACCCCGAAAACCCTAAACCAGGATATGTTCGGACTTAGCCTTTTGCATCTGGGTATTATGAAGCCATTGAGCCTACAAGGCAAATAGGAATGGGCTGGCCCCCCTGCCTACAACACGTTCTTCAAAAGCCTTTCAGGAATTTGGAGCGGGCTTCCACCCTACTGCTGGCCATCGTAGTACTTGTTTATAAGTCTTTAAGGTAATGTTGCAGTGACTCTGTTGTTTACAGTGCAGACCCCTTAGCTCACAGACTGAGGCCTCAAAGCCTAAAGACCCTTAAAACCCAACCCCCGGCTCTCTCGGAGCTTGCAGCCGCAACCGTTTAAATGGGTGGTTGTCAAAATCAGGGTCCCTTTTTTGGTCTTGATTACAATACGGCACCTAATATTTAGGGTACCAAAAAAAGGGACCACAATTTTGACAACTACCCAAATGCCCGAAACACGGTAATTAAGCCGATAGCTCAGAGAGACCCAGCTCCAGACGCTTTGATTTGCTCCAGGTGAAATGCCATCCCTGTGGCACAGCCCGGCCTTCAGCGTCGAATTTACGGGCGTGAGCTGTACTATGATAGGCCCCCGAAGGCTATTCGAGCTTGCAAGGCCGTATTTCTAAGGGTTTCGGTGTTGGAGCTGTGGGCTTCGGCACTCTGGCTGTGTTTGGGAGGTGCCACGGCCCAAAGGGCCTATGTACTAACACAGTACACACGAGATCTACGATGCTTCGACCCTGATGGGTGGCTATGGGTGTCGGCCTGACGGCTGCAGGCGCCTGGCGCCTGTATGGGCTTGTGAGCTTAAAGAGACTGAGCAGACTGAGCAACCTTTAACATTTTGGGGTTTGCATAATGCTACCATAATTGAAAAGGTTAACCTTTTTGCTAGGGTACTCAGCCACTACGGAACCCGTGAGGGCCTGACAGTGCCTTACAGAACGGTTCCTGCATCAAGCATCGCCACTGATGCAACACCAGCTTCACGAGGAGCTTACCTTCGGGGTTTGGGCTTGCGGTTTTCAGTGTTTAGGGTTTAGGGTTTAGGGCTGTTTGTTGTGGAATCCTCCTTCGAGATCCTGGAATACCGCAGAATACAGTCTTCTGCTGCCCCAAACCCTGAACCCTACCTTAACCTACCAAACCCTACTTTTTTGTAGGTTCCTATTATAAACCCTAATATGGAATTTATAGGGACCCTACTTTTTTGTAGGTTTTGGTAGGTTAAGGTAAGCCTTCAGCCAGAGCGCGAGCCCCTGAGGCACTCAGCCCCGATGCAAGTTTCTGCCATCGCTGCGGAAATCCGCGGCATGATGAGCCTGAGGCGTAATATTCACAATATAGATATATTAGGCCCTTAATAGTAGCCCTATTATAGACTGTTACTGTATTGGGGGCAGTACCCGGGGTCTAGGGTATAGGGTTTAGGGGAGGCGGTGTTATGCTTTCCTGGATGTGGGCGTTTCAAATTAGAGGGTTTAGCTGCTGAGGCGCCTAAGGGTTTCTGAGGTTTTGGGTGGTAAAACAGCCCAACAGAACGACGATTGCTGTTGAGTTCCGCCCAAATCCTTCATGACCTAACATGCCATCCTTGAAGCTTCAATTGGCTCAGAGTTTAGGGTTAAGGACCATTCAAGTAGTTCACAGCTGGTTGGAGGGCCAAGAGGCCTCAAGTAGCCAGCCCTGAAAGCCCTAAATTGACTGATTGATGTGTGACTCCTTCGAGCCGGTGAAGAGCAAAATCCCCTCCTAGCCCGAATCATCGAATCCCTGTTGGCCCCGCGAAACCTAACCCTGTGGGCACTTTCACTACCACAACATCACGAGGCTGCTTTGGTGAGAAGAATGCCATTTTACCCTAGTATGCATGGTCAGCCCATAACTCTTGATCCGGGAGTTTCAGAAAATGAGGGATCCTTGTGTCGATCCGTATCATAAGGACCCCCCTAGCAAGGTGCCCTTTATGCTAGAAATAAAACCTCGGTAGCAACCCACATCCCCCTCCGCCAGGGCCCTGACGTGGTGCAAACGCTCGGGCAGCGACTGGAGGCTTGGTTTAGTTTTAACCCTAAGCCCTACACCTGAATGTCGGATCCTAGCGAGCCGAAAAAGGGACGTTTAAAAAAAAAAACATTCAGGTTTTAGGGTTTAGGGTAAAGATAAACTCCAAGGGCTAACTTACGATTGTGCCACGGGCGCGACAGCATGCATAAGGGGTCTTTGGAAGCTATAGACAGGGGCTTATAGGGAATTCTATAAGGGCTCAGGAACCTAGGTTTTGGGGTTCAAGGCTCCGGGTCTAAAGGTTTAATTCTACAGCAACTCTCTAAACCTAAGCCTCTAAACCCTAAACCCAAACCCCGAAACCCTCAATCCTGAATCTTAGTTTACAAGGGTTCGGGGATAGAGTTTCCCAATAGTACCCTTTTTGAAATCCAGATGATGAGAAAAAAGGCGGTACCCACTGGGGAACCTAAACAATGTAGTGGCATTAAACCGGGATCCCAGGGTTGTTTGTGACCCTTAGCATTCCTGCACTGTCGATCGGCAGTTGACGAGCCTGCGTATAGAACAAGTCGTAGGACGGTTGCCTCGGGCATGATTTAATGAAAGCAATATCCAGGGTCAGGGGTCTGCTACGAATGTCTCAAACACCTGGGCGCCATTGCAAAAAAAAATGTCTTCCCCATGTCTCTCTGTAGCCATAGCCCTCGGCAGATCGTGCTCTCGTACACCGTAAAATCAAAGGGGCTTCATCTGGAAATCCGGCCGTGTGTAGGCACAAGATGTCCAGATTTGTTCCAGAGTTCTACCCGACGGGCGATGCCCAGTCCTTAAATCGCAGCCGTCCATGCCGGTGAGCTACAGTTCGGGCACCTTCCGGATGTATTTTTCAAAAGGATACATAGAGTCTCGCGGTATGCTACCCCAGGACTATAGCAAAAACCAAAGAATAGAAATATGGAAATGGGATGGTTTATTCTGGCATTCCTTCTTTTCCATGTTTGGCCTTCGGGATCGTGAAGGTTCAAAAAAATTTCTACATACTACTACAAACCTTCACAACCCATACTTAGTAGCTGAGTGGATACACTTTACACTTTTTGGGGATAATATGACCCACTATAAAACTGAAAGTGTACACTTTTTGGGGCTTATGAATTCAGCAACTAAGTATACCTTCTTGTGAGCAGGCACTGGATGCCAGACGGGAGGCCTGGGAAATATCATGCTCCTTGAGAAGTTTAGGTTATCGCTTTTGTGGTCCATGTTACCAACCCTAAATTCGCACCCTAAGCCCGATGCCCATGTTACAAACAAAACGAAACGCTAAACCCTGAACTCTTCTCGTCAAGCCGAGGAATTGCTTCTTAAAGTCTCTGTTTGTTCAGCTGCTCAGTCGAGCCTTATGCCTGAAAGCTGGTGAGCCAAGCGCAAGCTAAGCAAGGATATTCGGAAGCCCCCATGAATTGATAATTGAGGTATCCTAACCCTAAGCCCTAAACCCTAAACCTTAAGAATGGGGTGTTGGGCTCTGAGGGGGGTTTGAGATATTCGGGGGCGGGTGCTGAAGCGGCCCGGCCGCCCGGTATAGGATTTATCTCAACATGTTGACTTCTGTGCCATTGGGGCTCAATGGGAAGGTCTGAGCAGTGGCCTTCGAAAAGCGGCTTCATAAAGCTGCCCAGTTGTGTGTGAGGGCAAGATAGCCTGAACCCCCTATAATATGAGTTTTCCTCTGATTGGTTTAGGGATTTGGGCGGCTGGTGCTTCGGAGGATTCGTTTTTAGTTCGCCGCGTCAAGCTATCAGCCGTTGTCGAGGGTGGGTTTCAGGCTTATTAGGGTTTGGGGCCTAGGGTTTAGGGTTAAGGGCTTCTGTTTTAATTTTGGGGACGGCGAGAGTCATGACGTTGATCATGGGAATGCTGGTGAGGAGGAGGCGTCTGTAGATGCAGACTAAGTCGATGGCGATGCAACTTCTTTCGTTGTGATGTTTTCATTACGACGTGATTGTGGTCTTGGTTCTTGAGCTGTTGAGATGGTGCCGCGCGTCTTAAGGATGTCGATTCTGTTGGAGTGGTTAGTGGAGAGCAAGGTTACAAGGCATCATCACTGACGTCTGAGACAACTGTGGATAGTTATTTGTGCCAATGCACTTGAAAGCAACACTTACTGGGACTTTGACATTTGACGATGCTGATGCAATGAAGGAGGTTGTCATGCTGCACGTAGCGATATGGTCAGCCGGCGATTTCGACGATGATGAGCTTGGTGATGGTGATCCCAAATCCTGCACCTAAGACTAAGACCCAGAACCAGAGGCTCGATCCTCACGAGGCCAAGACCCCCCACCCCCCCCCCAAACCCTGAACCCTAAAACCCTAAACCCTAAACCCCTAAACCCTCAACCCTAAACCCCTACGCCCTAAACCCTACAAACATGTTTTTTGATGTGAATTACGATTTATTCAGGACTGGAAGGGCTCGAAGGGATCTTGGCTTGGAAGGTTCCCTTCCTTGCGAACCCACGTGCCAAACAAGGAATCGAAGGCTGCATGTCAATGTGGTTGTTTTGGGGCTTAGGGGTCTTAGGGTTTCTCTATACAGTTCAGTCATGGGGGAGACATGTTTGGAGGACTTGAAACCCTAAGTCAGCATTTGTTCTGCGCCAGGCAGCCGAGCGGCGTGCCGTCCTCGGCTGGGCTTTAGGGATTTGGAGTGTAGGGTGGGTTTCAGGATAAGGGGTGCCCCGGAGTTCAGGAACATGCTTTTTAAGATCCATTTCAGGAACTTGAGCTATTGCAGGGATATCGCATGGTATCCCGCATTCTAGAGGTTTGGAATTGAGCTTGGCATTTGGATTGCGGGTTTAGCAACGGCCTGAGGGTGTGCGGATTGAGGATTGTCCAGGGCTGCAGAAGCAAGACCTAAGGACAACTGGACATTCATTGTCTGTTATCTTATTTCACTAGTGTTACTTACTGTTACTTCCAGCATTCGGACGTGCCCAGCTGTTTCATCGGACTTGTACTTGCCATTCGTAACACACGCAAATTATGTTTCTATCTTGCAGAGAAATTGTGTTTGCAGGCGTTTGGCTGGCCGGCTATGGATGTCCCCGAGGTGGAGTAGCATAGTTGAGGCAGACCCAGCCAGACAAAGCAACCTCGGCCAAATCAGTTTTATAGCTGTCACTTGCAGACTAACAGCCCCGGCATTACCATAAGTACCATAAGTAGGGCTGGAGTGATGCTTGGGATTTATTGAGTCTGTATAGAACAGGAACATATGTTTGTATGTGTATATGTATATGTGTATGTGTATGTACATGTGTATGTGTATGTGTATGTGTTTGTATGCATGCATGCATGTATGCATGCATGCATGCATGTATGTACGTATGTATTGTATTGTATTGTATTGTGTTGTATTGCATTGCATTGCATTGCATTGTATTGTATTGTATTGTATGTTTGTTTGTATATATGTATGTATGTATGCATGCATGTACACATGTATGCATGTATGCATGTATGTATATATGTATGGTATGGTATGGTATGTATGTATGTTTGTTTGTTTGTATGTTTGTACGTTTGTATGTACGCCTGCGTATATGGATACTTATATGTATATATGTATATGTATACGTGTATATTTGTGTGTATATGCATATGCAAATGAACCTGTGTGTTTGTATGTGCATGTGTATGTGTATGTGTATGTGTATGTGTATATGTGTGAGTATTTGCATGTATGTATGTATGTAGGTAGGTAAGTAGGAGGGTATTCATGTATGTATATATATATGTGTGTGTGTGTTTGTGTTTGTGTGTGTCTTCAAATAAAGTGTGCACTCACACATGCATGCATTCATGGATAGAAACGAACATATGGAGATATGTACACATGCAGGTAGATATTCAAATAGGTAAATAGAAAGGTAGATAATGGACAGATAGATAGACAGACACAGAGAGAGAGAGAGAGATAGCTAGAGACAGAGAGACAGAGAGACAGGGCGATAGATAGATAGATACGTAGGTAGGTAGGTAGATAGGTAGCTAGACATGTAGACAGATGGACAGTGATTGGGGTGGGCCTTCCCTATACGTTTCCAACTGTACGTGGACAATGATGTTCCAACTTTCTGGTTTCTACTTAGCCCGAGAGTCTTCAACAACTCACTGGTTTTCACTGCATACGGCTAGGGTAAACCCGTAAGCCTTAAGACAGTAGGTTACTGGCTCCGCAGGGTAGAGCCGAAAGGCTTGAACAATCCAAAGCCATGCCTCACCTCTAAATCCACGAACCTGTAACTCTCATGACTTAATCCTGTCCTAAACTATCCTTTGAACTCAGAACCCAACCAAATCCCTGAACCGCAGACAATGCTCCAAATTCACAATCTTAAGGATCTTTTGTCCGAACAGCGACGAGGTGCCAATCATCTGCAACAGCTGCGGAGGATTGTAGCCGAAGGCGGCTTGCAGATAAGGGATTCCGCACCCTTCATGATTAGACAAGGGTTTCGGGTTTAGGGTGGGGTTCCTACACTACCAAAACTCTTTCATAGGATGACTTCAGAGCTTACCCAAACCCTCCATCTACCCTCTATGAGACTCTAACTACCCACCATTTGGAGCCATATACGGATTTTTCAGAGGGTGCAAGGAAGGTCTTGGTTCATTCGCCATAGGCATGCGATCGGTGGCCACCAAGGCCCTGGACGCTAGTAAAAACTCAAAGCCGAAACTCTGAACCTAAGTCCACTTATCCAGTACCCGGAGAGCCCAATACCCTTTAATTAAGGAAGGGCTTCATATTATGATTTAAGCCATATTCCTTAATTAAGGGGTGTTGGGCTCTCTGGGTATAGTACGCAGCAAACGGAGATTCCATGTGGAGCTCCCTGCTGACAGTTTTGAGGTTTCGCGGCTCTTGGGGTTAGGCTCATGCAGCTGAACTTCGGTGAACATTGACTACCCGATTAGATCGCGGTAGACTGAGAGGGAGAGTGTAGTTAGAAGATCGAAGATGCTAGGCAAAAGTTGATGCACTCCTTTCTTAATCTATGCAGCCAAACCCAAATCTCTACAACGCAAATGAGTGCTTGCCGATCCCTCAACAGTCATTTACACGTTCACCTTAACGGTCCTTTTTACAGGCTCCTTCATTGTGTGCAGAGTTTCGGGCACAGTCCTGGCATCCACCTTCAACACTAACTACAATCCCCAAAACTCCTAAACCATGGGCTTCGAGGGTTCAGCGAGTCAGGCCCTGAAAGTCCAAGATTTTGGTGTTGGAGGGCTGCCGAATCTGAAGACGCGGGATGCTGAGCTAATTCCTGGTTAAGCGCAAGAGATGATCTTAATCTATGCGTGGATCCGATATCCTCAATTTTTTTATGCTCATATTCTAAAGTCGTGGGGTCATATAGCCTACTAGTTTGTAGGGGTGGGGGCTATACGTCGATCACCTGTCAGTAGGATTTCACAAGGGGATATCGGGCCTTTCCGTGCATGAAGCCCTAACTTCAAGCCCTGCCCTAACCAGAGACTCCAAAACCCCTTACTTAAGGAATATACCTCAAATCATATAAGGGATCCTACTATTTAATGGCTGCCGCCAATGCCGCCGACCCCAAAACCGAAAGGAACCGCCTGGCGGGTTCGGGCCGAGTGGGGCCGAGTAGGGCCGAGTAGGGCCGAGCAGGGCCGACTAGGGCCGAGTAGGGCCGGGTAGGGCCGGTTAGGGCTGAGTGGGGTTGGGGAGGGGTTGGGCATGCATTGGGATTCAATTAAATTACTCTAAGACTAGGCCCTGGCTACAAGGATAGGC
>BGNK01006939.1:0-22053 GCA_003297005.1 Symbiodinium sp. clade A Y106 | reverse complement strand
TCATCTAAAGTCACCGAAACACAAAACACCGAAGACGCCAAAAGAAACCACCAAGAAGAAGCCCCGAAGTTTTCAGGGCCTCGACGCTGTGAGCCGAGGGGCTTCGCCACCGCCACCACCAGCACCACCAGCACCACCAGCGGCACCACCACCACCACCAACAACTCGCCAAGACAGCCGCCATCATCCTCATCCTCGGCATCGCCACCATTACCACAACTACGTCGTCGTCGTCGTCGTCGTCGTCAACAACAACAGACATTCAAAATCACCGCTGATGCCGTCTTTGTCATGGTCCTCCTCCCTCCAACGGCCGCCGCATCCTCACTGTCATGATCATCACTACCATAGATGTCATCACTACCGTCTCCAGCATCAGCAACATCATTGCCATCATCAGCAAAGAAACACATCCTCTGCTTCGTCACCAAGCCATGATTAAGTCGACAACACAGTAGATGATGACGATAATCACAATTTCTGCACCAGTATCGATTTGACACTTCATCATCACTCCCATCTTCATGGTCGTGGCAATCCCTGTCTTAAACTTCCTCAACGATGTAACCATGCTCATCCTGTTTGATTATCCTAATCCGCGGCAGCAAGACATTCAAGACTAGAGGCATGTATCCAAAGGTGGCGATGCTCATAAGCACGCAGACTATAGCAGCGACACCAACGACAAACACCAGAAGAAGCCGAGGACAAGGGACCGAAACCTTGCAACGATGTCCATTTGCATAAAAAACAAGCAAACACCCTGGCCAACAACCTGTAGAAACACCTGGGAACACATAGAGCAACCTCACCCACCTCCAAATTAACCAAACACGCCCGAATTCAAAACCTTATGACAATTATATTAGCAAATTATATTGAATTGAAAAACAAACTCTGAACCCTCTTTTCACTATGTGTCTATCTATCTATCTATCTGTCTATCTCTCTCTCTCTCTCTCTGGCTGTGTGTATCTGTTTGTCCGTCTGCCTGTCTATCTACCTATCTATCTGCATCTATAAACGATCTACATCTGTATATCTATATACATATATATATAGTTGTTTGTGCGTGCATCATAGGTTTGCAAACTCTGCAACCCCGCCCCCCACCCCCCCTTCATAAAAGGAAAAAAGAAGCGCCATCTTCTGCCGTCTCCGAGTGACAGGGAAGAGGAGTCCGTGAAATCCCGTAGGCCGAGCCTGGGTGTTCAAAACTTAATCATTTTGTTTGCAAAGGGTCGAGGTTTAGGAATGTCTATTTTGGGTTTGGGGCTTCGTGTTCAGGGTGTAAGAGTTTGCCTATATTGGTACGGTATGGTTGCCTTTTTGTATGTTGTATATTTTTCGGTTGAAAGATGGTTCAAATGCGATTTGGCGGTTCATGTCTACCAGTTCATGGTTGCTGTGCTTGTTTCGTGTCTGCGTCTGTTTGGCTTGCATATATAAGTTGCTGACAGGCCTGGCTTTATTACTGTAGGAACCTGATTAAGACACCTTGGGCCTATAACCCCAAAATAGTAGGATTCATATAAGGAACCCTAATAAAGGCCCAAGGTTTCTTAATCAGGTTCCTACATTACCTGCCAATGTTTCAGGGCTGAGAGCTTCCAAGCTCTTAAAACCCATGCAGAGAAGAGGTCTGAGTATGACAGCTGATCGACAACGTCCCGCACTACCTCAAGGGCCAATGGAATCATGCGGAAAGTTCCTTACTACGGGGGCAGTTCCATTTCTCAGGAGATCTACCATAAACCTTGCCGGAATGTGAGCCAAGCCTGCAAACCAAAAACCCGAAATCTAATATAGTGGCCTGAATAATTAGACTAGTGTTTTGGGGCCAAAATAGTGTTGGTAACTATTAGGCCCCTTTAGTACACCCTGGAGTGCCGGGGATCGATCGGCGCCTTAAACCTTTACGCGAGCACGCCTTGACCACGGCAGCCTTTACAACTGGGAGTCCTATCCTTGCAGGTATGTTCCCTTCGAGTTCTAGATTTTAGAAGGTGAGGTTGAATTGATGCAGTCAGTTGAAGTGAGAAGGGGCTTGAAGCCCCAGAACTCTCAGATTTGGGGCTTAGGGCCACAACTCTCTGCAGAAGCCGCATAAAGCCCGATCCTAACCCTAAGCCATAATCCAGAAAGCCACCAAAAATCGGGCGAACCTTAGACCCGACACCTTCAACCGTGTAGGATATGGGCATTTCCAAAAATAGGGGATCCTAATATAGTGCCCTAAATAGTAGGATCCTTATTATAAGGACCCCGTACCCCTAATTTTCGGAAACTCCCATATGGGGTTCAGGGTTCAGCCCTACCTAAAGTCTCCATTGTTGGTTTAAGCCATCTTGTACGTGGGATCCAAGTAACTACGTTGGATGGAGAATATAGGCAAGCCCTGAACCCTGAACCATGAACCCCCAAGCCCAGAACTCGAAACCGTAGCTGGGGCTCACACGGGTAGCTCTGCAAATTAGGGCCCCTTCTTCGATTCTTACAAGGGTGGATTTTGTAAGGGTGCCGTATTTTTGGGGGGGGGGGACCGAAAAAGAGACCCTAGTTTAGAGAACTACCCTGGAAGTAGATCCCTTTAAGGAACCACTAAAAAGGGACTACCCTCATAGTACCCTCCTAGAAACCCTATAGAAATCTTTATGGATCCCTTTAAGGAGCCAGTAACAAGGGACTACCCGCATCAAGGCTTTGCAGAACCAGAGCCGGGTCGCAGGTGTCTGATCTCCCCCTCGGAGTTCACGACCTGCGGTTCGGGTTTAGGGTTTGGGGTTTGGGGATTTAGGGTTTAGGGGCTTTAGGGTTTAGGGTTTGGACTTTCCCCCTCCTACTTAGCAAAGACGAGACCGCATTGCACGGTTTGGGGCTTTGGGGGTTTAGTGCGGGCTTCGCCTTACCTTTCGTTAGTAGCGAATGGAGGAATGGGGTGGAATTATAACTACTATTACTACCATTCTTCCATTCCCTACTAACCAAAGGTAGGAAAAACGGACCTTTCTAAGGACTTATATATAGAATCCATAATAAGGAACCCTAAAAAGGTAGGTTTTCAGGGGATCCGGGGAAAAAACCCTAAACCCTAAACCGGGCTTCGGATTTCGGGCTTGGAGCTTCGGGTGCTTCCGTCCGTTCCTATCGGTTGAAAGGGGCATGAAAGTGTTTCATATAGGCTTTAGGGGCTTAGGGGTTTAGGGGTTTAGGCTTTAGAGGGTTTAGGATTTAGGGTTTAGGGGTTTAGGGTTTAGGCTTTAGGGGTTTAAGGATTTTTTTGCGTTTCTTCGGGGAGTCCGGAGGCCCAGCAGGATACGTACGGATTGAAGTTGTACTGAGTCTGCTCGCAGGGACATTTCGGCTGTCGGTTTAGGGTTTAGGGTCCGTCTGAGATCCCACACACACAGACTCTCTCTCGCTCTCTAGCGCCGTGTTGCTTTTCTCCGCGCTCGCGCGGTTTACTCGTCGAAAAGCCTCTGCTGGAGCCCAGAGAAGCATCACTTGGAGGATCGGGGGTCGAAACGAACATATGAAATCCAGGATCATGCGGACCCCCCCTCCGGTCTGGCGTTTAGGTGCGTCAGGGACCTTTCCTACTGTGCATGCTGGTGTTGATATATACTGCCATCCTCCAAGCAGCTGCTGCCGAGGCCATGGAGGGAAAGGCGATCACTAAAATTGTGAGACAGGACCAAGCTTCCTGGCTTCTAGAAAGAGAGAGAGAGAGCGAGAGAGAGAGAAAAAAAAGAGAGAAAGAGAGAGAGAGAGAGAGAGCGAGAGAGAGAGAGAGAGAAGACTCTGGGTTCTTCTTAAGAGATTCTATCTAAGTTACCATTAAAAATACAGAAGCCCTATTATTTTACCATAGATCCCTATTATGGTAGCTTAAATTAAATCCTTGGCAAGAACCCATGACCCAGGAGGGACAGAGAGAGAGAGAGAGAGTCGCTGGCCCAGATCCCTACATGGTCGGTAGCCTATAATACCTAAACCCTCAAGTCCAGAACAGTGCTACGTACCTAGCCACAAGAATCCTTGAACCCTCTATCTCAGATAGGAGCCCTAAAGGAAACCCTAAACCCTTTTGCCCCTAAACCCTAAACCCTGACCCCTAAACCCCTAAAGGCCCTAGGAAAAAGGCAGCTCAGACTCAGCCCGTGAACTGCTCCACAGGGCCCTTGCCGGTCTGGAGCTCGGCTGCGATTTGTCCGATGATAGCGAACCTTAGTCTGTAAGATTTTTATGGGTTTACGGTTTAGGGTTATGGGTTTAGGGTTTAAGGTTAGGGGGTTAGGGTTTAGGGTTTAAGGCTTCCTTTAGAGGTCCTTCTATCAGAGATAGAGGGTTCAAGGATCCTTATGGCTAGGCCATAACATAGCACTGTTCTGGACCTTTAGAAAAGTTAGACGTATGGGCCCCTAGTATGGGCCCTTAGCCCTTTTAAGGGACCTTAAAGGGTACAAATAGGGTATATATTAGGTATATAAGGATCCCAGGCTTAAGGGCCCATACTAGAAGAACCTTGCTGCCAAGGATCTACCTTTAGGAGGCGACCTTTGGGGTTTAGGGTGACATGAAAAGGTTTTTTCAGGGTGTCCAGCATAGAGCCCTTATGATCCTGAATGGTGGGCATTTGGGCTACGATAGAGGGTCTTGGGGTGGGGGTGGGTCAGTCTCAGCAGCTCTCCGAGCAACAAGTGGGTTTAGTATAGGGCAGGGTTTAAAGGTCCCGGGTTCAAGTCCCCTTGTAACGTTCCGGCGAAGTCCTTCGAAGCCCGAAGACATAGGATCTACGCCTTAACCTGAGCCCGAAACCCAAGTACGCCAACGTTTCAAGGCCTCAATAAAAATCTTATATGCCTCAACCTCAAGAGCCTGAACCATCCTATGCTAAGTAAGGTCCCTATATAAGCTATAAAAGGCGAAACGTAAAATGTGCCAAATACGGCCTGTCCAGCAAAATTCTAAACCCCAAACCCTCAGCCATCTTCTTGTCCAAAGGACATAGCGATACGCCCATTGTTCAGCTCCTTCGTGCGCATCTCCGAGGTGAACTGGTTCCACTTGAAGGGATCGCCAAAGCTTCCCGGCTCCTTCACGGGCTTCCACGTCACGGCCTGTGCTTTCGGATTACGGGTTTAGGGTTTCGGATGAAGGGTGTTTAGGTTGAGGGGTTTCGGCGCTCACAGGGGTTTAGGGTGATAGGCTTTCGGGTTAACGGTGTCTATGCCTCGTGGCCCGCGATCAAGAAGACAAGGAGAGAAAAGCCTTCCATGCCCTTCGTAGTGTTCAAGGCCGCCAATCCGGTTGGCACATCTTCAAATCCCGGGAGCTTGACAAACGTCGCAAACAAGGACCCCGTCGCAGCCATAGCAAATCGGCCGTGCCTTAGGAACCGCTTTTGGGATGGACACAGAACCCGCAGGGGACCCCGAAACTGCGAGCCCCTTAGTTACCTTAGTATGCAATACCCAATACCAGACCAATGCTCCTCAAGCGGGCATGTAGTCACATGTGCTCACTAATCTCATTCAGGCTTCATCGGATCCCTGGGGAATTGAGAAGCATGATGCGCGGTGCATGAGACTGAGTTTTCAACTTGATCTCCGCAGCTCGGAGGTGTTTGAAGCCCGTGGAATCACCTCAAAGCTTTGTATCACAGCGTGACGGGGCATGGAACACCTCTCACGAGCGATATAAAGCAAGGCTGCAACACTCGACATGACCTGCCGCAAACCCAGGCGTGTGGCATTAGAGCTCCTGTAAAGCTATGCTTTATAGTATGACTTCCTCAACACTTTTTAATATTTTATAATTCCCCAAAACCCTAATCAAGCCCTCGAAACCCTGCAACCTCTTGTAAGACCCTATTAAATCCAAACCCCCGACCTACCTCTAACACTTCTTGGCTTAAAGCCCTACAAAAACCCCAAACCCCAAACCTTATTTTAAAGCCCCTACAGAAACCCTAAACCCCATGAAAGCCCGACAAAAACCCCAAAGCCAAGACCGTCAATAAAAGCCCTAAGCCCAAAGCTCTACACGTACAAAACTAGGTGGGGCTTGTAAAGCTTTTGAAAAACATTGGTAAATAAGATCCTCTTAAACCCAACAAGGGAAAATATAAAATAACCCTAAACCCTCTCTCTCTCACAGGCGCTCGAAGCGTCAGGCCTGGCTGAGGGCAGCATTTGTGCCACTCGTGAAACTACAGAAAGGAAAACCCTAAACCCCGAAACTAAAATACCCTCAACCCAGAACCTGGGAAGGTCATCAGTCCGCTTGTGCTGAAGCCCAGCGGGTCGAAGAAGCCTCAGAACCCAGAGACTCCAATATCCCTTAATTAAGGAATACCTTAACCCTGAATAACCTACCTTTTTAGGGTTCCTTATTATGATTTCCTTATATAAGTCCTCAAAAAAGTAGGTTATTCCGGGTTAAGGTATACCTTAAATCATATTAGGGATCCTACTATAATTTAAGGTATATTCCTTAATTAAGGGATATTGGAGTCTCTGGGCAGAAGTACTTGGAGGTTCTTGGAAGTGCGTTACAAATAGGGTAACTATAGTTACTAGTTACTAGTTATAGAGTTATAACCCATCTTTGGGGACTGATCGGCCCAGTCATAAAGCCCATGAACCTCCAACTGGCGCAAATCTGAAGCTCAGGGGTTTAGAGCATTTGGGGGTTAGGTTTTAGGAGCCTTTGGGGTTCCGGGTTTAGGTTTTTTTGGGGCTTAGGGTTTAGGGTTTAGATTTTTTTGAAAGTCACCCTCGGACTAGCCTAACAAGGTCTGCAGCAATACTGGTTCGGACGAGTCACTAACAGCCTGTTCAGCAGTTTCGCTCAGCAAGTATGGCTGTCACGAAGGGCTTAGGAGTAACGCCACCACCAGGTATCCCTAAACCCTAAACCCTAACAATATCACAGCCCATCTGACAGCAGTTCATCGAGCAGGGCAATCAGAATCAAACCTGGACCCCGAGAACACCCAAAAGACCTAGTTTAGGGTTTAGGGTTTAGGGGCCTGAAAAGAACCCGTGAAACAACACCTCGTTCCTAACAGACTCGTCTCGACTACCTGGACCCCAAAAATTTTTGTAGAATAATAGCCTGTTTTGGGTATTGGGCCATTATTTTACCTACTTTGGGGGGTTTAGGTAGGCTTGCATTCTTCAATTCCCCAGTTGCCAATTCGTAGTTGGTTTAGAATCCCCTAAACCCTAAACCCTATAGATCCCTTAAAGGAGCCCTAGGTATTATTGGAGCCCCTGGCTTCCTGACGCAGCTATAGCGATGGGCAATGGGGTTTAGGTTTTAGGGTTTAGGGTTTAAGTTTTAGGGTTTAGGTTTTAGGTTTTAGGGTTTAGGGTTTAGAGTTTAGGGTCCAGTAAGAACTTAATACTCATAACCAGGATTAGGCTCTCAACGACCATCGTAGTGGTAATACACAAAAGCTGAAACTCTGCCTAAACCATGTGTAAACACGAAAACCCCAAAGCCTTCGACCTTCATGCTTAATTAAACCCTAATAAGCCTAAACCCTAAACACCACAAATTCTTGGGCCCAAGAAGCCCAAAGGAGCCACAGCACCAGGCCTGAGATCAAAAGCGGACAGCTTCAGCTTCACTTTGTAGTTTTCGCATTTTTGTGTATGGGGGTTTCGACCAGCACACTCGCACTCGCAGGCACGGCTTCAAGGTCTCCACTTGCTACCATTACTACCGTGACATCAATAATCGGTGATGCATCAGAGGAATGGGGCTTAGGGCTTAGTTTAAAATTCACGGCGTAAGGTTTAGAGCTTAGTTGTGAAGTTTAGGGGTTTGTGTTTTCTTGGGTGGGTTAGGGTGTAAAGTTTTGTGGACAATTTAGGGAACAAGGCTCCAGGTTCAACAGGGCGATTCGGTTTGGTTTTAGTCAGAACGGTATTTAGACTCTAAACCCCAAACTCTCAACAACTCGAAACTTTAAATTCCTAAACCAAAAAACTCTCAACTCTCAAAAGTGTACCCTCGACTTTATACACTTTAAACTCTAAACCCAAACCTCTCCAAAAAGTGTACAAACTCACCGATCGAGAGGCTGCTCCGAAGGCACCAGAGGCACCTCGGGCGCCTCAAAGCGGAAGCGGCCCTGATCGTCCTTCGCTTTAGGAAGGTTTAGGGTTTTAGGAAAGTTCAGGGTTTTAGGAAAGGCATTCTTTGAGGGAACTCTCCTCGTAGTACCCTTGACGGACTCACTTTATTGTATTCCTGAACCCCAAGTAACCTAACTTTTTAGGGACTTATATAAGGAACTCAGATTAAGGAGTCCTAAAAAGGTAGGTTTCTTCGGGTCCAGACGCTCCAGGCTTTTGGGGTGCTTAGGGATCTACAGCTTATAGGGGTTTTTCGTGCATAGGGTTTTGAATTTAAGCATTTGTGGCTTTAGGCTTTGGCGGTCATGGCTCAGATGACTCGCGAGCATTGTAGTTTTGCCTTCCTATGGCAGTTTTCCGCAGCCAGAATATATGCGCCAGAGTTGCGAACACCCTCGCCCCTCCCCCTCGCATGGTATAGCCCATAGATCCGCTTTACTTGGGTAAGCTTCTTAGAATTGAACGCATAACAGATGAACGATTTCGAATACCGCAGTGGCTCCCGGTTGGATTTCGTAGGAAAAACGCTTTTCCGGTGTTCGTTTTGAGCCCATGCATGGTGAGCGACACAGCTTCTCCCTCACGTGGGCTAAACGAAGCATTGGAACAGCTACCCCTCTTCCCCCCCCTGTGGAGCGGGGGACGCATCCAGGCTTCTGGGCTGGGCGGGGGGGGGGGGTGGGCGAGAACCCCGAAACCCCAAAAAAAAACACAAAAAAACACACCCCTGCCGCAAACCACCACCCCCACAAAAAGCCCCCCTATTAGGGCACCATTAGAGACCCCGAAAAACACTAAACTCCTAATCCAAACCATCCTAAACCCTATAAGCCCTATAAACCCTAAACCCTACAAACACTATAAAGGCTCATAAGACGCCCTATGCTATACATCTAGTCANCCCCCCGTGGGGCGCGGGGGGCCGGACCGGGTGTGTGGGGTGGGGGGGGGGGGGGGGTGGTCGAGAACCCAGAACCGACATAAAAAGACCCAAACAAGCGCATCCCTGTCGTAAAGCACCACCCCGCAAAAAGGTCTCCCTGCAGAGGACCCTACCATGGAATCCTTGATGTATTCAACCCCAAGCAGGAACCCGCCTTACAAACCCTAACAAGGCTCATAAGACGCCCTATGCTATACATCTAGTCAAAGTAGGCAGCCTTCAGAACGAGACTTCTGATTGTGTTTGCCTCCAGGCAAACGGGTCCTCAATAGAATCCCAACAAAATCCGGTATCGTCTAAACCCCTAAGTTAACCCTTAAGGCCCCACCCCGATCCCTTACACCCTTTACCTAGAGGCTCCATATATAATACCATTATGGAATTAGGTCCCTAAAACCCTGATAAGGATGGTCTTTTGGGGCCTATATAGGGAGCCTCTGGGTAATTAGTGCCCTTAAGCCCTAGACCCGTCCTTTGTCAGCACAGCGCCCCGGGTCACCTTTGCCCGGCTCGCAGCCGAAGCACTGGCGGCTCCCAGCGCAAGCACCCCAGCAGCCGAGCCGAAGGAAACGATGGAGGAAGTGGTACTTCGTGCCTGAGGTCCTGCCTGGCCACTGTTTGTTTAGGGTTTTAGGCTTTCTGTGCCACCCACCCAGCCGATTTGGCTTTAGGCTTTAGGGTCGTGTGTTTGTGAAGTCAGGGCTTGATAGGTCTTTGGACATGAGCTTTTGAAATTTTCGGATTCGGGACTTTTACGTAAATGCTGCAAGCGGGTTCGGGGATGGTGCTATTGGTTCCACAAACGTGGCCAACCACGAACAAGGGAGGGTTTGGGGGTTTAGGGTTTGGGGGTTTAGGGTTCAGGGTTTAGGTATAGGCCAGTTGGCTGAAGTTCTGGCCGGGCAGGGCCAGGATACGACTGTAACTCTCGGAGGGTCTCTCATTTGCTCAATGAGCATGTTGAACTATCGCTGGAAGTGTTTGTAACAAGATTGCAAACACGTCAGGGAACATAGTAGCTCAGTAAAGCTACAGCGAGATACTTCTAACTCCACTTGTCTCCTGCTGAGCACGTCCCCGGCGAATCCAAGTAGCAATTCTCAGCCACATACAACTAGAATCTGATTGGAAGAAGTTTCCCTCATGGGACCTTAAGAAGTTTCAACAAGTATCAAGGGGACCCGATCGCCGTCGTGCAGCATAAACTCTAAACGGGACTCCGAAAATAGGCACCCCCCCCAGAATGGAGAGCCTGCTACATAATCCGGATCAACACGTAAGAAACTTATCAAGATCCACATGGGTAGTTGTCAAAATTATGGTCCCATTTTGGGTCCTTATCATAACACGGCACCTATTATTTAGGGTGCCCAAAAAGGGGCCATAATTTTGACAACTACCCACATGGCTAAACCATACGACTGAAGCTTAAGCTCACTTTCCCACTGGACTCAAGTCTAGCCAGACCTCGAACCTCACTCATCTTTTCTGAAGCCCACATGCAAACCAAACCATAAACCCCAACATTACCCTAAACCCTATAGCTGAGTCCTCACGAAAAATCTTCTGAAACCGCAGCGAACCTCAATTTGGAAGAAGCCTGAAGAATTACCAAGACTAGTTCGCAGGATTCCTTCATATAGTCATACTATATTATACCCCCAAACCCTAGTCCAATTGTCAAGGCCTCTATACTAAACCCTTGAACTAGTTCCCTCTAGTAACCCTTACAGAACACTTTTAAAGGAACACATTCCAATTTGTAAGGCCCCTCTAGTACACCCTCGCTCTCTCTCTCTCTCTCTCTGTCCCTTTCCCTCTAAAACCCTATAGCCCTTATAGGAGCCCCTGTAGGATTCCTGAGGCCCTATACCAAAATCGCGGACACCCAGTAACCTAGAATAACAGTGTGTTCCCTTTTTGGTATTGGGTGGTTTTTGTTAGGAGTACTAAGGCCACAGAAAGGTAAACAAGACCTAGCAATGAATACCTAGCTTCCAAATCCTGCACAGTCAGGCTTGCTAAACCCCTATGTCCAACCGCCAAACCCAAAAACCCTACTCCCTAAACCCATTCAAAGAAGCCCTTTTTCGTCGGCCTGACCACGACTGCGGAAGGCTTGGCGGCCCTCGCTGGCCACGCTGGGGCTTGCGGTGAAGGCCTGGGCACCTTAGTGCTGTCGTATGGTAAGGGGTTTTGGGTTTAGAGTTTCGGTTATACCCTAAACCCTAAACCCCTAAACCTTTTTTTCTAGGGTTTGGGGATGTTAAGAGTTTAGGGGCTTATAGGGCTTGCGCCCTCACACTCGGGCAAGCCAGGGATTAGGGTTTAGGGGTTTGGGGTTTAGGGGTATAAATTAATAAAGGGGAGTTTCCGAAAATAGGGGACCCCAAATAGTACCTAAATAGTAGGATCCTTATTAGATGGACCCCAATATAAGGTACCCCTAAAATTCGGAAACTCCCAAATACTACAGTATACATGTATACAACGTTCCTCTATAGTTCTCGCCTCAACCACTAAAGTCTAAAACTACTGAGCCCTCATTTTTGTTGGAGCGGGGGCTGAATCTTAACACCTAAATCCCCAAGTCTCGGGGTTGGATGAGGAACCACTCAAAATCCTATAGGTAATTATTTAAGCACCTTTAGTAGGGTTTCGGCGCTCACACTCGGACAATCCAGGCGAGGCATGTGGTTCGAGGTCTAAAGAGTGAAACTACACTAGTAGGGAGCATGTCACGACGGTTTAGGGTTTTATAACTACAACACAAAGCATCAGAGTCCGGGCACCGAGGAAAGCCAAAGTCGCCGAGCCAGCGGCCAAAGCTGCGGAGGTTCCTTGGTTCCCCAATACGGTTGATGATACAAATCCTGCATTATCCATAATAAGGAATAAATCATAATTCCCATAGTTTAGGGTCCTTAAGGTAATGCAGGATGTATATCATCAACCGTATCCCCTTTGACACGAACATTAATGATACAAAATGGTCATCGTAAACGTATCCAGAACAAGAAGAGTTTGGAGAACAATCACAGCATCTTATTACCATTATTGATATTATGACTGTTATTTTCATTTATGTCTTTAGTATTAAGTAGTATTATTGAAATCGAGTAATGACGAGAACCCAGGGTCGGGACGGAGCCATGACACCGTACGTCTGACAGCTAAGCAAGGCCGCTCCTGTGCTGTTCCAGCCAAAACGGCTGCGGAACTGGAGCTGCTAACCTTTACAAGGATTCCTTTAAGGGTCTCTTTAAAGGGATCTACAAGGATTCTGTAAGGGTATAGGGTTTAGGGTCTACTTGGAGGTTCATGGGTAGTTATAAATGGACTGGAGTGATAAGTCCCCTAATATGGGTTATAACTATAGATACCCTACTTTACAACCCCACTTATAACTTCCCACGAACCTCCAAGAAGCCTACAGCCTACTGAGGCGCGGCTTCTGCACGAAGCCTTGGACGAGGTAAGGTGAGGTTGAAGGATTCTGCCGTCGCCTAGTACCGTACGACAGCCGCCTAGATCAAATACATCAGGTTGGACGGTTGGGGATTGGGGCCTGCAGCGAACACCCAGATCTGGTGAAATGCAAGCCACAAGTTCTGCTCATAGCTCGAAGTTTCGAACCATCATCCTAGTACCTTTTTGCAGCAGGCCTCGTCGTCCAGCAGCCCGAATAAACCCCCTAAACCCATGGGGACCTCAAGCCCCTGCAGGATTTCGAGGTACTCATGACCTACGGCTCTCAACCCTAAATCAGCTCAGCATCCATGGTCGCAAGCAGGCGTTTCAGAGTCTACCTTAATCCGGAACAACTTACCTTTTTAAGGCCTTATATAAGGCAAAGAACCTTAAGAAGGTGGGTTATTCAGGGTTAAGGTAGGTCTACTTGGGGGTTCATGGGGAGTTATAAGTGGGGTTATAAGCAGGGTAACTATAGTTATAACCCATGTTAGGGGGCGTACATCTCCATTTATAACTACCCATGAACCTCCAAGTAGGCTTCATGGTTTCGACGCTCACACTCGGACAATCCAAGCGAGGCATATGGTCTTGAGTCGGCAAAGTGAAACGAGCTGAAAGTTTATGGTTTAGGGTTTAGAGTTTAGGGTTTAGAGTTCAGAGATTAGGGTTGAAAGTTTAGGGTTTAGGGTTTAGAGTTTAGGGTTTAGAGTTCAGAGTTTAGGGTTGAAAGTTTAGGGTTTAGGGACCCTTAACATCATGGTTTAGGGTTCACGGTTCAGGGCGGTGCGTGCACGTAAAGAGCTAAGTAGGAAAGCCCCGCGGGGGTGCGGCCACAATAGCTGAAGGAGGAAACCCTGAAACCTAAGCTTCATCCGCAGGGGCAGAACCCTCTTTATACAGGGATCAAATATACAGGGATCAAAACAAATTCGAAGAGGGTTTCGTGCAAACTTGTAGAACTAAATACACGGGGACACCAAGTTTTTTTTATGACCACGCCTCCTTAAACTACAACCCAAGCCCCAAACTGCCAAACCAACAAACAAGAACCCCGAAGCCCCAAATCAGAAGCCCATAGGAGAGGTCCGACCATGGCCTGCACGTGGAAGACTTCGACGCAGACTTTGTTGGCAAACGTATCGACCAGCCGGGTGTGAAACGCATGCGCTGAAGTCCCCTGGCCTGAGCCCAAAAGCGTTTTGGGATTTAGGGATTTAGTCTCACTGGCCCAAAACCCAAGGAAATAAAAGTTGAAGCTTACAGAGTCGACTACCTTATAAGAACCCCAAAAGTTGAAAAGTTGAGTTTACAGCCAATATGTAGTTTAGTTTCAGGGCTTATGGGGTTTATGGATTCCCGGCACCCTCAGCCCAAAGTATACATCAACATTTTCGCCACAGCTTACCGCAACTACATTGCGCTAAACCGTGAAACCTTAAACCCCTTTTTTTGCATAGGCTTAGATTGTGTGCAAGCGAACACACCTCAACAGCAGGGCCTTCTCGTTTAACGAAAACTCTAGACTACTGACAGCCATCGGGGAATTCAGAATGTCCAGACCTGTCAAAACCCGCACCCGAGCAGGGAAAGTGAAATGGAAAGGGTGGTCCCCAATTATTGTGTTGCATGATGTGTGGGATTGTACTATAGCGGACTATGTTATATGCTCTAGAATATTTATGCTGCTACACTGTTACATTAGATCAGATTGTACATTGTAGCTTGATATCTGTATTGTGATACACCAGACAAAGAGAAAGAACCCATATCGCACAGTGAAGGAATGCAAAGCCCCTGGATCGACACAGTAGACGGCTCTTCTGACTGGTTCCTGCCTTAGTTGGAATCTCCCTCGCATGAAGCCTGTTAAGACTTAAAACGCTGTAACTCAGACCCCGTACCATCCAGCAGCCTGCTGTGACGAAGGGAAAACAGCCCGAAAAAAACACCTTTAACACCGAAATCAAACCGAACCGCCCAGAGGCCACACACTGGAAAATCCGACAGCCCTTGCTGGAACTCTGGAAGAGGAACCCTAAGCACCACTAATCCCAACTCCTGACTTTCGGGCCATAATGAATACAGTGTACAGTGGTATTCAAGCGTACAGGAAACTGACTATCACGGCGTGCGATTGCTAAGTACCCCGATTCCTACACACCCATTACCTAGGTCCTTAAGCCGTAGAACAGAAGCCCAGAACCCCGAACCAAAACAGCAAAACAACCCACAACCCTCATGAATCCCTTAAATAAATTCTAACAAGAACCCAGATTACCACTGGGATTCCGGGCCGGCTGACAAGACGTGGGACGGATTCTTCAAGAGCTCCCATGCCCTAGTGGCCTCGGAGCTGTGGACGAACCTCGGAGTGTTTTTGGTCTCATGGTTTAGGGTTTCCAAGGAATAGTAGCAGGCTCTTGCCCGTTTTGGTTTAAAGGATGTAGCGGCGTTCAGGCAAGGTCTGGGTATGCATCAATACAAGTCCGAGTACCCAACAATCATATACTCTCCCAGCGGTTTAGGGTCTAGGCCCAATCGATGACCTACCAAACTACTATCCTAAACCCAAGTACCTGATTAATATAGGGGCCTAAATAATCACCGGCGGTTCCTTATTTACTATAATTCTAGTACAATGGGCCCCAAAACCCTATTCTAATTATTGAGGCCCCTAGATTCTGGGGTCCTTCGGACACTTGGGGTGTTTGCCTAAACCCTAAACCCGGTGTTTGAGTTACATGGGACCTGTCGGTCTTGCCAAGGTCAGACCGTTCTGAGACTTTCAAGCTATGGTCCACTCAGGGGTCCCTTTTGAGGGTGCTTTTCAGGGTTCCTATAGGGGTTCCTTTGAAACCTTAAGGGCTCTATAAGGGCTCAGGGTTCAGGGTGGAGTTTTTTTTTTTTTTATGGGCTCTTTTCGAACTGCAGATACAGCTAGAATTCCTTACCAGGATGAGCCGATGGAGGGTTTAGGGTTTAGGGTTCAGGGTTTAAGAATACTTCTACTCTTGCAGTTGTGTTTCTGGCGGCTTGTCTGCCCTATCAATCAACCTACCTAAATGTCTGCCTTCCTATCTGTCTCTCTATCCAACCTGGCTACCTAGCGTCCTACCCAGTTTGTTTATCTATCTGTTTATCTATCTGTCTGTCTGTGTACCTATCTATCTCTCGACCTATCTATCCATCTATCCATCTGTCCGTATCTCCCCTTTTTTATCTATCTGCCTTTCTGCCGTTCTGTCTATCCGTCCGTCAACCTGTCCATCTATCTATCTACCTACCTATCTAGCCTGAATTTGAGATTTTCGCCGCCCCTGCATATGGTCTAAAAACCCTGGCCAAGGAAACCAGCACAGCCAGTCCCTAAACCGGGGCCTTTGGAATTGTTCAAGGGTTGCGGGTTTGAGCCTGCAAGGCACCCCAACCCCGAAGCCTCCAACCGTGGGCTCTATACCGCACCTCAACCCCAAATAGCCACCTATGTAAGGACTATATAAGCAATCACGATAAGGAGGCCTAAACAGGCGGGTGGGTTTTACGTAAACCCAACAGGGACCGTTGAACCACAGCTTCGGAGCCATAAGCTACTCCTGAATCTGACCTAGGCTCTCCTGGTAGCTTCATAGATTTTAGGATTTACAGGGTTTTTTCCCTCCTACTTAGCAAGGACGAGCCCGCATTGCAGGTTTTCTCCGAAGTTTACAGGGTTTAGGCCCTGTGTACCCAAAGGCCCCAAAGTAGTTCCTTCTTGGGGCTACCTTATAGAATTCTAAATATGAACCCCCAACAGGAACTACTTTGGGGCCTTTGGGTAGTTTAGTGGATTTAAGGTTTACAATCTCACAACAGGGGTTTAGGGGTCTAGGGTTAGGCGGCTTTATGGTGTGGATACCAAAACGCTAGCCAGGTAGCCAAGGCAGGGAACCACACATGGATAGTGTAAGTGGGCCGTAATGGAGGGGTCGGAAAATCATTGGGAATGGTATCCCGCTATAGCCCATATTTTGGAGTTTAGGGTTAAAAAAACCCCCAAGACCCATTTCATCTTAAGCCCTAAACCCTAAAAGCCTGAAGCCAGGCAGCTCGGTGAAAGCAAGGCCCTCTAGGGAGGACCCTGGGCGGTCGCGCATGAGCATGGCGCTGAGTTCTGGCGAATGCTGAAGCAGACGTAGGTCCTCGTGCTGCTGTGAGCACACGGTTTAGGCTTTAGGGCTCGACTACCCCAGGTTTCTCTTTTTTCCGGGAGTGCATAAGGGTTCAAACCACTGCTTCCCTGAATGTTTGTGACGTTTTGAAGGGACTTCTTCTATGATCTTCAACTAGCTAAAGTAACCGGCCACTTGCATTCGAGTCCCTTTTTGTATGGAACTCCCAAGCATGCTTATGCAGGTGGCGGTCGCAGTGCAGGTGATACTGGTCTGGTGCCGGTGTGTGATGGTGCTGCTGTGCTAGCTCCCTCAGCTGTTGCCGATTCTGGGTGACCGTGTTGCTATCCTTGCTATTCTACTAAACTCTCTCTCGGCTTCACTCTTGCACTCTCTAACTCTCTCTGTCCACTTGAACTATGTACATCTTCGCCACAAGCCGACCCTCGTGAACAACGATGATAAGCTCCACACATTCCGGATCACATCTCTAAAATGGAAGCCTGAATGCCAATCCCACACATACGGACGCTATAACCCTCCAAGCCCTTTGACAAGGTCAAACAACCCGAAACCGCTCAAGAAACCCCGAGCCAGAGTGTGAAAGTTGTGTCAGCCCAGTCTTCACCACAGTAGACCAAACCGTTCAAACTATGCCACGACTACAAGACATTCAAAATGGCGCCGCTTCAGGCATGAACCTTATTTCGACATCCCAGCACCCTAACTCTGCAGACCATTGCAGACCCTAAACTCCAAAAACCCAACCCCCCCCCTCCCCAACCGCTTTCGCAGCGAAGCCGTAAAGTAATCTATTTTGAGCAGAACCTGCTGTGCACTTAGCCCTAACCCTAGGCCCGCCCACAACCCAAGCCGCTGAGGCGCAAAAACACTAAAGCTCAACAAAACCTTCAATTCCCTCCGAAATAATTAGTGATGAGCGTTCCGGGTTTACTAAGCCCTAAGCCCTAAGCCTTCATGAACCCTAAACCCTGCCTGGTCTAGCTCGACGACAGCGTCGCTCATGAGCCTCCCGGCGAGCTTCTGTGAGACTCCAGCAAAACAGTTGGAACAGGGATTTGGCAGCCTGTCCGTTTGCGTTCTAAAGGACTATACGGGGAAGTGTTACTAATTCTATAGACCTTTACATTAAGGTTGTTCTGTTCTTTTTTTGTCATCGGCGCTGCCCTGACGCCTTTTTTGACGCTCACACTGGGTTCAGGTTTGCTGGATTGGGTTCCAGGCGTAGGACAAGGCTTCAGATGTAAAGAACCTAGATTTGAGGCTTTCCATTCAGGGTTTATAGGGTCCTAGGGATACGCGTAAGTGTTTGCTTTTTTTAACGGCTGTAGCACTGGCAGTTGCAAGTGTTCAGGGTGTACAGATTGAGTTTGGCCGTTCCCCTCCCGGTGGGAAAGCTTTTTATCCCAATTATCCCAGTGCAGTGATGGCCCTGGGCTTGAGAGTCTTCTCGCGCTTGCACAAGGCAAAAGTTTCGGGCGTATTAGCAGGGAGCGGGAGAAAGGAAGTGTATCTGCAAACCCGCAACCTCTACGAAGAAACAACTCACCGGGAGGCTCATGGGCAATTGCAGGCACATAGTTGGAGGTTCATGGGGAGTTATAAGTGGGTTATAAGTAGGGTAGCTATACTTATAACCTATATTAGGGGACTTATAACCCCACTTATAACTACCCATGAACCTCCAAGTATCAGCCCTGAGCCTCTACGCGAAACTCTGAAAGTTGAACCCTGCAGTCAGCACTTCAAAACCAAATGCTGTGCCCTGAAGTCTTAGCTTCTTCAAGTAGCCATTGAAAATATAATAAACTTGATGCGTAGTGGTTCCTTGAAGGCCAGGAACAGGTCGAACATAGGGATTCTGCAGCATAATACTTCAGAACAAATTAACCCTAAGCCTTAAATCCGTAACCCTAAACCCCATTCACCCTAAACCCTAAACCCAGTGTGTCGTGTTGTCTCCGACCCAGAGCTCGGGTATGATAGAGCCCCCCAAAACAGCACATAACCACAACTAAGGATAGGGATATCCCATATACACCCCCTTATAATGAAGCCCAATAAGATAGCGATATCCCTATAAAATGCTTATGCTTATGTGCTTTTTCGGTCCCTGATATAAGGACCTGAGCTCGGGTCGAGGGCTTGGCCGTTTCGGGGCTTTTAGGGTTTACTGCAGGGTTTGTTCATGGGTTTAGGGCCTTGCAAAGGAACATCCCAACATCGAGCCGAGACCGAAGTATGCGCCAGTATACACCAAAAGCACGATTAAACTCTGAAGCCTTCAACCCTAAACCCTTATACAACCTCCACAGCAAGAGAGGTAGTCGCCTCAGCAGCATCGACACGGCAGATAGATCCGAGGACATCCGGCTGTTTTCACGACCCAATTCGGCCCGCTGCCCTATCCAGCCTTAGTGGCCGTGCAGGGTTTAGGGATTTAAGTTTTGGGGGTTTGGGGTTTAGGCGGTTTAGGGTTTCCGGTTGAGGGCTTAAGGTTTAAATATAGAGTCTCGGGAGGGCCTTGATGTTACCGTCCGCAGCAACGCCGAACCCTGAAGCGGAGATCAACAACAAGAAAACCTAGCCTATACCTCTTTACCTGGAAGCTCCATAGTAGCTCCTTTTCGGGGTTCATATTTAGAATTTAGAACCCTAAACGTAAACCCAAACAGGAACTACTATGGAGCCTATGGGTAAGGAAGGAATCTGTTGTGGAAATCAAAACAAGGACTCCTGGTCATGCCGGTTCTTTAAGATTGATTAGGTAGTCCCACGCCTTGATACCAGGAGGACAGAAGGAAATTAGCCGAACCCTCCTCCTGCACGGAGGTCAATAAAGGTGCAACGACCGTACCGGTACAAGGAGGCTTGTTCAGTTTTCTCACGGAGGACGGAGGATCGGACATCTCAAACTCGGCCTCCATGCCTTCATCACTGGCGGCACTCACAATCTCCATGGCTTCATTATCGGAATCGCCATGGCTAAACATGCAACAATGACCCTGCCCTTATTGTATACTCAGGGACTCAGCGAACTACAGAAAGAGGGTGGAAGAATGCTTTGGCATGGTGGATGTGCACACTCTTTAATGCCTGTGGTCCTTGGTTCAAACCCTGGATGAGAACGTGCTAAGAATGTGAGCCCCCCTGAAACCTGCAGAACGTCCAAACAGCAAGGAAAACGGTTTAGGGTTTAGGGTTTTAGGGTTTAGGGCCAAGACTCTGAGGTGCGCTGACCTAGCCCGGCAAGGTTCTTAAGGAGCGCTTCGCTGTACACTCAAGGCAAAACCTCGACAATGAAAACCTTAAAGCACACTGAGAGACTCTTTTCAACCATATGAAACCCTTCCAGAACCCCTCAAAAACTCGCTTAAAGCACACCCTGAATTTCGAAACCCTAGGTGAGGGTGCAGTTAGAGTACTATATCCACGAAAGAGCCCTCAAAGCAACGCTGTACCCTACCGGCCCAGTAGCCACTCAACGCTCCTGCAAAGACCACCGCCAGCAAAAAGCCTGAACAGGGGTGGAGCCCCTTTAACGTACCTTTGGTTAGTAGTAAGGGCCGAAGAAAGGGGGTTCTGGGGCTCATTATACTATAATTGTAGTAAGGAACCCCGAAAAAAGTATAGGTAATTAATAAGGCCCCTATGTCGAGGGTTTAGAGTTGAGGTTTCGGTTTGTGGAAGGTATTGTGGTATTAGGGGTTTAGGGTTTAGGCTGGAGTTTGGGAGTAAGGTTTGGGGAGGGTGCTGTAGCCAGGGCTTCATTTCAACAGGCGTTTTGATAGGGTATTACTGGGCCACAAGGCTCTTTCAGCTTGTTTACAAGGGTACTAAACGATCCGGGGACTTCGTATAAGTAGGTTAATAGGTAGTGTGCTAGCGCGCTTGCATCTCTAATCATTTCCTGCTTACGTGGTCCCCTAATCCTGTAAGTGCAGCTTCGGGGTCTTGACTTGGTGGGGTTGTGGGCCTTCAGGGTGTTAGCATCTTGGCAAGGTTTCGGGGCCTACTGTTGGGGTTTCGCCGTTTAAAATTTAAAACGGTGTTGGGAGTAGTGTCTTGATCTCGCCAGTTTCTGGAAAGTAATTTAGGAAGTTTGAGGCATTGATTTGCATTTTGATTTTTTTGAGGGGGGAGGGGGGGTTGGGACGAGGCTCTTGAAATTCGAAGGGTTTGCGGATGCGAAGATGTGGATTCTGAGCTCTTGTTTCTTAAGATTAGGAGTTCGGGATTTGGGGCTAATTAGGCTTCATGCAGGGTTTGAGGCGTTAGATTCTAGGTTATGCCGGTCGGGGGAATCGGGTATTTCCGAATCGATGGTTTCATGTCGGGTTACAAACACCCAGATTGTGCATACCACAAATGCCATCTGCCTAGACCCCGCAACTACCCTCTAATATACCCCAAATACCCACTATTAAGGGCCATTAGGGCTCCATTAAAGCGCCCTTGGGGGGTCCTGGTGGGAGCTTTAGAAAATGGGGCACTATCGACAACAAGCGGGGAGTCTATGCTTAAAGCGCTGCGCGTAGGGTTCCTCACTGGGCTGACTTATCTCACCTCGATGTCAAGAATGACGAGGGATCACAACTCTTACGACCACGTTGAAGCATGAAAGCGGGAGAGCGAGCTGAGGAATTAAGTTTCGAACGTACCGTGTTGACCCTAAACCCAATGGCGAAACGTGGGGTCCAGCGAAAAATGACGGTTTGGGGCTTAGGATTTAGGGCCTTAGGGGTTTCAAGGGTTTAGGGTTTAGGGAATGGGGTGCCTGTCCTAGTGAAGCTACTTCGCGTTGCCCCGAATTGTATTGAGGGCTTCGGGGTCAGATAGAGCTTTACAGAAGCCTAAGCTCTGGGAGAAACAAGGGGATGGAATTGAAGCTAACCCCCGTAAATCCTAAACCCTTAACCCTGTATATCCTCTACTGCAACCTAAACACTAAACTTCACTAAACCCTACGACCAAAACTCATAAACTTATATATATATATATATTTGAATTTGGTCGGACTTTTCCCCGAAACTGCGTTGCTATTCTGTTGACTCAAGGGCCCTATGGCAGCGGTAAGTCAGCTATACATATCACGGTCATGGCATGCAGCACTCACAAGTTAAGTAGGATTCACACTCAACCTGTTCTCATGCCGTGATAGGAAAACAAACGATGAATTAGCCACAAGAGGCACAACATAGAGTTGTCCTTTAGCGAGTGACATCTGCAGTCTACTCAGCCTACTCAGCTACATTGGTACACTCTCAAGGTGTCCAGGTAGTAGCGTCTGCGAACTACAGTTCTACAGCTTAGCGCGGCT
>BGNK01006937.1:9322-22059 GCA_003297005.1 Symbiodinium sp. clade A Y106 | reverse complement strand
CGGGCGCCCTCAAGGATAGGATTCTTCACCAAGGCAGGAGAAGAGGTATGCAATTTCCTTATTGGATAGAGGTTCAAACCAAGCTGAACTTCCCGGAATGCTGGAATCACACCGCTACCGCCCTAACAGGACCACACTGGAAGTACGTCTTAGTACAGAGAAAGTTGCGGAAATCGTCTTTCGAGTTGGCGCCAAAGCGCGCACGCACAGAGCGCGCAGGGCCTCCCTAAAAAAAACCCNCAGGACCACACTGGAAGTACGTCTTAGTACAGAGAAAGTTGCGGAAATCGTCTTTCGAGTTGGCGCCAAAGCGCGCACGCACAGAGCGCGCAGGGCCTCCCTAAAAAAAACCCTAAACCTTAAACCGTAAACTGAGAAAGGATCCTGAAAAGCTTCAACAGGAACTGACCTTAAGGCACAGTTTAGGCGTGTGGAACTAGCCATTTTGCTTCCTTCGGAGGTTGCGCACATGTGTTGCAGAGTGTAAGGCCTTCGCTAGGCACCTTGGTTATTTTAAAGGCTTTTGTATGTCGGTGATTCCGAAGGAACCAGCTCCCATCCCATATCTTCATCCCGGCTGCGACGCTCAACAAGTTTTGCGAAACAAGTCTTTCTGAAAACGCACGCCGCCCAAACGAGAAGGGAAGTTGATCTACCAATCTCTCGACTTCTAAGTGGGTTCTCGAATTATTGCACTGCCAGGGTTTAGGTGTAAGGTTTAAGAACCCATGCTGAAGCTGTCGGTTAATTAAACAGCTTCATCAAAGTCCCAAAGTCCCAACCCGGGCATCTTGCATTACAGCACAGTGTTTGCATATGTATGCATTCAGGGTTTAGGGTAGAGAGGCCAAGCCATTGAAACGCACAAGTTCGGCTTTTGGGTGTGAGGCTCAGTTTCGCATTTCAGGTGGTGTCGGCGCAAGCCCACCCTAAATCCCAAATGCAACATATTGGCATATTGTAAAGCCACCCACACCCCTCCAATCCAACCCCACCACGCAAAATTAAATGACACCTAGACCCAACTCCAGCCCACAACGCACAGATCATAGGGACCCTTAGGCCGAATAAGGCCGATTTAAGGAAGTATAGTCCTTACCCCCCTAAGGGTCCCTATGAACAGAGGTGCCGATCACTGAAGCCCTATATAAACCCTGAACCTCTGAGCCCGTAATTAAACGATCAACCCTGAAATTCCGAACTCGACAAACTTCAACGAAGTCGTTTAGTCCAGGTCGATGGCCTGGATGGAACTCGAAAATTTGGCGCCATTTGCGAGGCGTGCTGTCAAAATGAAGACCTGCACAGTTTAGGGCTTCGAATTTAGGGCTTAGGGTTTAGGGTTTAGAGCCTAGAGTTTAGGTTGTAGGGATCAGGTTCAGGGTATGCCTATTGCCCTTGCTGCTGCTGCTGTTGCTATTGCTGTTGTGCTTCTCGTGTTCATTATTTTTGTTGTGGTTGTGGCGGAAGTGCTTAGCCCACTGAACCCGAAACCATACACCCAAACCCTATGAATCTTACACCAAGCCCTCATAAGCCCTAAGCCCTAAACCGCCTAAACCTTTCAATGAAAAGAATGGGTTCTCTGCAGCTGCCTTAAGACCGTCGAGGAGTGAAGCAAAGTCGTAGAGTTTGTGTCAGTGGTGCAGACTAGTGCACGCTCAGACTGAGTGAGTCTTTTGCACTTAAGCAAAAACCTTTCAGGCCCAAACCCTAAACTGGGCTTTGGAGTACCATACTTTAATACTTTTTTCTTAAAGGAACCCTTATGAAATAAAAGTTTATACTTTTTTCTCCCTGGTTACTTAAAAGCCCAGTAAACCCTAAACCCTAAACTCTATACCTATATGTAAGGCCTACACCCTGTTTCCTGCTCGAGGCTTTCGTGGAGGAGCGAGGTGGACGCATGATCAAGCTCGACTCTGACGAGGCGTCGCCTATGGGTTTAGAGTTTAGGGTCTAGGGTTTAGGGTTTAGGACAATACGAGGGCCTCAAGAGATAGAATAGGGCTTTGGGGTATATGCTGTTGGAGGCCTGAACAAGACTCTTCCTCAGTGTTCGTGATGATAGTTATACTACCAACGAATACTATGCCCAAGAGTTCCCTGCTATAATGAGACTAGAATAGTCATATACTCCCTCCAAATATTTCAAATTTTTTCAGACCCCCATACCCAAAACTCTCATAGCAGCCTTGTTGGTAACCCTTCAAGGAACCTGTAAGGGGCCCTTTGAAGCGAGCCCTGTTCGAACTACTGTCTGGTGCTTAGTAGGGAATGGGGGAATGATCCCTAAAGTAGCCCCTATATAATCCCCAATAATAGTCCCCATAATCCATTCCCCCATTCCCTACTAAGCACCAGACAGACTATTCAGGCCCCGGCACTAGGTTCTCGGGGTCAGAGTCAGTGCTTCCAGAGCCCTAAAGATTCGGGTTTGGGGGGTGTTAAGATTTTAGCGTTTAGCGGGTTTAGGGCTTATAGGCTCTAGGGTATATCGTTATGGGGTTCAGGTTTCAGGGTTTAGGGCGTGTAGGGATTAGGGTTTAAGGTTCATAAGATTCGGGGTCCCAACACACGACCTGTTCTGCGCAGCTGCGACACTGATCATGTTAGTCACTGGGGTGGCAGTGCATCCTGTCTCATCAAAGTTTAAGCAGTTCAGTTTACAAGTTGAATGTGGCTGCCTTTGCTTGCCTCTGCACCTTCATGCAGCGCTGTCGGTGGGCGGCAACCAAGGAGGAGACAACCAAGCAGGATGCTCCACCGACCCCGAAAGACATCTTTGCTGCCTGGAGTGCAAGGATTCTTCGGCTAAAGGTTTCTGTCCGAAGTTACAGACCCGGTTTAAGTTGTGGTAGTTGTTGCAGCTTGACCTGTTCGGTGCGTGCTTGCTACGCATGTTGCTCTTCTGGCACACCCGCGGATTTTGCATGTTGATGGATTCCCACAAGGTCCGGAATATGTCATGCCGTTATGGAAAGAGATCCCTCCAACAGCTTCCGACTCAGCCATTTCCCAAAGCTCCCTGGCCCCACACTCCTTGGAAATCTCGAGATCACGATGCCGAAAACGAACAAAAGCCCAGAAGACTAAACTCACAGTTACATGGATTAGGGTTTGAGGGTTTGACGGTAGGGTTTAGGTTTAGTGTTCAGGCAGGGGTGCTGAAGCCTTCAATACGGAATCCCGTTGCCGAGGCTTTTGTGGTGGACGAAAAGGAGTCCCGGAGGCAAAACGGGGCTTCACAGAGGGGCCTGAATCAGTAATGAGATTCCCATGTAGTCCGTATGTAGCAATTACTGTATAGTCCGTGGTCCATAACTCAAAAAAGCTATAGCAGTGACTAGTAGTTATGTCCCCGTATCGTCCCGAACAAAACTATAGGAATAATAGTCCCTGAAACTGTCTGGTGCTTAGTAGGGAATGGGGGAATGGATCCCTAGAGCAGTCCCTACCTAGAGATTCTTTCGTGATGTTTTTTTCTACTACGGAATATAAGTACACGGTTTGAGTGAAAACCGCGCGGGCAGGGAAAAGCGCACGGATTGGAAGAAATGTGTTCGATTTGATTTCGGGCTCACCTTTGGTGGGACTTTACTCGAAAACAAAACTATATCACCCAAGTTGATGGCCTTGTAAGATACATGACGGAGCCACTTGAGCAGTGGAAGAACTTAACCCTATATATGTATACCCTCCTACCCCAGAAGCCCTACTACACACACACACACACAGCGGGCGACTATTTCCTGGAGCGGCACAAGTCGATCAGCTGGGCTCTCAGCGAAGGAAAGGTCTGAACTGGCGTTTGTAGTGAACAAGGGCTTTCGAGAGGGTACGGGACACGACCAGGAAGGGATGACATCGTCTTGTAATACGGCATATTCGGCCGATGTAGTCCTCATCAGACCATGTTGCCCATCCTAAGTTAATCAAGGCCAACATATACCCATTAATATAGAGCAGATTTATAAAAATTATGCAGACCGGGTGCCCATAACATTGTGGATTTGGGAGCAGTCATCCTCGAGAGCCCATTGTTGCTCCAATCTTGGTGTCGCATGAAGCCCAGAAAGCTTGGGGTTTAGGTTTATGGTTCAGTGCTTATAAGACCGATGATAATCAATAATCTTTAGGACCAGCTATTTGTATTAATTAAAATTGGGTCCCAAGGCTCATCAAATGCCCTTGCATATGAAGCTTGGGCCGCAAACGATAGAGAACCCACTTTCGTTCCACCGCCAGCCGGGCTAACAGGCCGTACCCTTCCTGAAGCATAGCAGGGGCACAGACAGTTGCAGATGTGGTCGCTAGATCACTATATATATAGATCACCCAGAACCCTTTAAGCCCTAACTAAGCCCTGAAGACCTAAATCCCACCTTAGACGTAAGGCTTAAGAACCCAGGGTCCAGGGTTTTCCATCCACTTTCCACAGCAATCTGCGCTTCTGGCTGGCTGAGGAAGCAGCCATGCTTGTAAAGAGTCCGGAAGTACAAACCACAGGCTCGAAGGGTCCAACCAAGTACACGAAATAGATCTAGGTCTCCAGGCACCTAACTTCACATGTCGGCTTGTTAGCTGTGTTATCTATTATTAGAGCATGCATGGAGTTCATATACAAAACCAGGGAGCCACTGCGGTTTCCGGTAGGGCTGAGACGAGCCATTCCAGCCAAGCCAACACGATGGAAGTATCATGGCCCTTCCCCAAGCCCCTGGGATAGTACTTCAGCCTGATGTCGATGCAGAACGACAGTATAGAGCTAGCTATATAGATGTATAACAACCATGCATGCTAAGACAACACGATAGCTAGATAACCCAGCACCTACAGTACCTCCCAGACAAGCATAATGTATATTCGATCCATGCAACGACTTTACCTTCAGCGCTTTGAGGTGGAAGGCTACGATGCTGGTGGTCTTCGAGAAGGCTCGGCAGTAGTCCCTAAACTGACTGTAGGCTTGGTCCAGGGCATCGTCGAGGGAGCCGGCAAAAATGCCCAAATAGCACAAGGTGATCAAGGAGGATGCTGCCAGATCTTTGCCCCAACCATTTATTGCGTATGTATGAGCTGGGTCTGGATGAATAGCCATGGGGTTGGATCCGATCGATGTCAATAAACGAAGTGGGGAGACTGTAGTTTTGAATGGGGACCGGGCTTCATCCTCCCTCGACAGTTGGCGTACACCACCACGTGCAGACAGGTCGTACCAGTCCTCATGCACCATCTAGCCAAAAATCTCGGCAACCATTGTTTAAAAGTTAACTTAAACCATATAGGGACCCTACTATCCTTTAAGGCTTTAGGCTAGGTATATCTTTGGGTTCTGAGTCTATGGGAATTTATAAGGGGTTGTGCAAGGCTCGGTTGTTTTCGATGATCGGCTTAGCCAAGGAACTTGTGACTCGCACAAATGACAAATCCTTCGGGAGGAAAATCCAGTACTTAAGTGAAGAGAGGACCGCAGAAACGGCCAATCTCCTTTGATGGCTGTTGTCACCATATGAATTTGCTTCGGCCGCCCATTGATAGTCACCTTGACATAGGGCTGGATATCTACCAGGCCTGTATGACTACGCCGCTAAGGAGAAAAACTTTAAGGCTATAGGAGTTATAGGGCAGTACATGTGATATTAAACTGGCAAGGCACCTCCACCCCATCATGGTAGATGTCCTCTAGATCAGTCACCAATGCTTGAAGCAGCACATCCAAGGTTTTCTTGGCATACATTGTACTTGGAATGCATGTGAAGAGAAATCGAGACATGAAGCTGTGCCTTTGATCAAGTCTGCTTGGGGGAGAGGCAGACAAACCTGGCCTATATTCTATAGGCTATATTAATAATTGATATTCTAATATACGTACAATAAAAGCGTAAAGGATACATACAGGGATCCCCGATGTGTTGGTGACCAGAGGGCCGAGGCAACTGATCAGTGGCTGCCATGCCAATACCATAATTGGTTTTTTTGTCTGGCCCCTTCCTTCATCACCATGAATCGCTATGGGCACTGAGAACTCGGGGTTTAGGCCATTCATTTCAGTTCCAGGCATCGATTTGTTAAAGTTCAGCCAGAAGTCACCATACATGTTGGTCCATGCTTCTTCGTCATTGATGTCGTGGCCACCCAGAATAATTTCCGGACAGGATGTAACCAGGTACCGTAGCCAGGTTGAGGGTAGCAATACTGGAAAGTTGATTTCATCGATCCTCACCCTGCCTTTCTTCACGGTTCGAACCGGTGTACGTACCAACGTCACGTCGATGGGTAAACTTCGTCCTTCACGCTCTATAAGATTGTGCAAATTGCGGCTTGCATTCTTCTGATGTTTGCCCCCCGAACCACATGCGGCAAGCCGGCTTAGAGCAGGATCAGTGATTCCTCAGCACACTGGCTGCAATAATATTGCAAGGATATATTGTAAATTATAATAATTTAACTATATATAAAATTTATAATGTAACTATTTTGCCCGAGAAACCATGCCTACGAAGCTTCCTGGTAGCAACTTGTGCCACCCGCACAACTCTCCGAGCACTCTCTGCCTGACCCAAATCACATGCATTTGTATCGGCACTGTCGCAGCCTAACTAATCCCGGTAAGTTGCCCCCTGCTCAAAACCTTGAAATAACTCATCGGCGAGGTCATCGTCCGAGCTGCCTTCCGATCCTGGAGGACAGAGATCAGTGTATTTGAGGAAGAGGGTTTACGATTCAGAGTTCAGGCTTCAAGGGTTTGGGATGTATAGGGGCTGGGGCATGGTTCTGGGCTTTTGGGAAGATTGGGAACTGGCGGTTTTAGGCTCATGCAGAAAACACACCTGCATTGCACCGGAATATATTTTATCAGGCTTGGTTTGGGATCTAGAATTTAAAGCATATAGTCTCTCTCTCTATATGTGGAGCCTTTGAGTCTGGATCATGATCGAGATCATAAAGGGAACGGGGGCTCGGGGCTTACAGGCCTGATGTACTAGCTATAGTACGTGTATACAAAATTAATTTGTTCATGTGCTCTCCGGGTCCTTCATCTCGAGGCGGAGCTGTTCCATTCTGCAGTAAACCTGCGAAAAGGGCAGTGTATCTACCACTGCATGCACGAGTTCAACCTCACTCTATCCTGTTCGCACAACGCATGCATGATGGCTTTTTTGCAGCATTTGCCCGCTGCACCGTGGGACACGACATCATCGAAGCTTTTAGCTTGCACGATTAAGACTGAGGCGAAAAGCGCGGCAACAGCTCCACAGTTGACAAGCTTGAACAGATGTGAGTTCCAAGACCTGTGCGGCTATCGCGAAACTGTGTTGCAGTTGCAAGGCAGACCTCACCAAGCACACAGCAGGATGCTCATGATGCACTGATGCCGGCACTTCGGCTAGGCATCCTTCTTCACCCTTCGGCCACCCTTAGCCTTAGCTTTTGCCTTGCCCTTCCCAGCGGAAGAAGGTGCCACCGATCTGGCCGAAGGGGGCGCCTTGATAGACCTGGCAGTAGACGTGGGTTTGTACATATAGGGTCTTAGATTAATTAGGCTATGGGGCTAATAGAGATCCATTATGGGCAAGGCTTCTTGGCATCAAGACACCTCGCTCGGATGACCAGGTTATTCATAATCAGGTCCGACTTTGTAATCTCCGCGTACAGCTTGAGCAGTGCATCATTGAAGGCCCTGGACTACACGAACTCACTCAGCTAGCTAGCTCGCTGGTATGCGTATGATGCACACAATCGGTGATACTCTTGGGCCAGGGCTTGTCAGGGTGTCGAGTCACAGCTTCAGCCTGCTTCTCGTTCAGGGACTTGTACAGGTTCTTCATCTGTGCCAAAGAATCCTTCACCTGCTCTCGAAGCCTCAGATTTCGATGGCATGGCTATATGTACCTATATAGTACTGCACAGACATGCTCCAGTAATTGCGTTGCTAGAAACCCTGTGACACGTGCTCCTCCTGTCGTTCCCAACTGCGTCAGGCGGTCCTGCACCAGCCCAGCATATAATAACTTATAATGCACATTTAAAATTCTCCCACACCTTAAAAATATTATAATAAGGGCTTCAAGTTTTGTTTGTATATATATAGTTATAATATATATATATATATATAATTAAATATTGACCAGGCCTTTTATATAGGGAGGGTAGTTAACTATAATTTATATAATTAAGCCGGGGTTTAGGGTTTAGGGTTTAGGGTATATAGCTAGAAATGCTTTTGTCGAACTCTGTCCACGACATCTTCAGTATTATCCATCTTGCGGCCGAGCACTTCCAAGTATCCAGGCAATATGCTCAGGGGCGAAGCATTCTGCTGCAAAGATGGGAAAGTAATCCTCGGATCAGAATAACTCTAAAGCCACATATGTACATCGACATTATATACTGCACACGATCGACATTCCACTGGCAGATACATAGCCGGGTTCTGGCCAGGGCACTTGTAGCTAGCAGAGGAACTGAAAGACTCCGGGGGCTGCTCTGTCGAGGAGGCGGCAGGCGTGCTGGTGTTGCCAGCGAGGATATCTGCAGTCGAGGAGGCCATGCTGGGCATGTCGTTCTGAAGCAAGAACCCAGAGTCATCCTGGGATTGCAAAATGCAGGGACATATTTAAAGTCCTAAAGGTTCGATCCATTCAACATTGGGCGGTTTGGGATTTGACGGATCATACATGAGACGGGTTTTGAGATTGGGGCTCTTCGTTGAACCGGTGATGAGATCTCATAGACGCATATTAGCCATTGCATACCTCGGAGCCTAGGAAACCAAACCACTCAACAAACCATGTATAAATATAGGTGCCTTGAAACTGATCCATGTGCCCAAACCACCGAACCACAAAGCCGAAAGTGTCGGAATCCCCAAGCTCTAGCCAAACTTATATTGGTACATGTGGCCCGTTCCATCAGCCACGGATCTAGGGATTCAGGGTTAAGGCTCTACGGGTGTATAGGCTTTGAGGCTTGATCTTGTGGCCTTATGAACCCTAAGCCCCTCAAGCTCAACCCAACTGCCAACATTGCGGCCCGTGACAGATCGATCCAGGAGGAACAGGAGGGAGAGTGAGAGGAGAGAGAGAGAGAGAGAGAGTGACAGAGAAAGAGATATATAATGATCCTAAACCTATATATATAGGCTCAAACCATAAGGCTGTAGCTACATAAAGCCGGCAAGAAGCATCGACTTCCATCGATCCCGACATCGAGATTTCATGCCCCTCTTCATCCAAGAGAGTGAAGCTCTCACTCAGGAGGATTCGCGCTTCCTCTTCACCATGGATTTCATTCTTCCGGAGATTGTTGGTCTTGGCCGACCATTTCCAGGCAGTCTCCACCATGGACCTTTAGAGGTTTAAGTTGGGGGGTTATAAGATGGATCGTATATGTTCATAGGCCGAAGGGCTTCGTCCAATGGTAAACATTCTGAAGCGACGCTTTCGTGACCCATTGGCCGTGCTTTTCCAGCTTCTTCTGCTTCAGGTAGGTCTTCTTAAGGTGAACTTCCAAAGCTGTGAATGTCCCGTGCTTTTTCAGCATATCTCGGATCTGCTCTCCTAGGTAGCAACCAGTCAACAAGTCAAGGCTATGGCTGTTGCAATGTCCCAACAAGCCTTAAGAAGGATCCAGGTGCGTCCGTTCTCTGTCTTGTAAAGGCTGAGGGCGGCGGGGGAACACTTCAGAGCTCCACAGGCTTTAGGCTCGAAGTAGCGCCGCATCCTGCAGTGCAGCATCAAAACTAGAGGATCCAATATATGCCACATGTCACTAGCTATTACTACCACTGCGGTCTCCTCCAGTAGGTCGGGCTCTTGCTCCGTTTCCCAGCAGAAGGGTTCTTACCGGATGCCGGGGTGGCTTGCTCGCTCAAGCTAGGGCCAGGGCTCATTGTAGCCTGTTCCTTTGCCCCGAAGACATGCCTCTTAGGGGTCGCGGCGGGAGCTGGCGGTAGATTCACCTTCGGAAACCGGCGTTGGGCATCTTCCACAGCACTGTCATAGCTGTCAGACCTCAACAAGCTGCTCTCACTTGGCAGCTTTGCCATCGACAACCCGACATTGTGATTGCCCGCCACTTCGAAGGTAGAGGTCTTCCGGCAGAAACTCGGACCTTGCCACGTCGATATCTATTCTGTATATTTCAGATTTGCATATAGCTCAAGTGACAATGCTACAATTGCACCAAACCAGCTTTAATGCTATCGATCAAATTTATAGTTCTATGTATATATATATATGTATAAACATATTATATATGCATTCGATCTAGTCCTATGCAATATACACATATATATGTATATATATATATATATATTACTATATACTACTCGACTGCTACTGCTACTTCTACTGATACTGCTACTGTTGCTGCTGCTAGTACTGTATACTATACTCATGCATAGTATACATATAATCTATAAATATATATATATATATATATATCGATATATATATATATATATATACTATATATACTATACTACAACGGCGACTACTAGCTATAGTCTCTCTATATATATATATATATACTGCCGCTGCTGCTGCTGCTGCTACTACTACTACTACTACTATATACTACTATATACTAATAGTAGCTACTATACTACTGCTACTACTACTATAAATGCTAGCTATACTACGACACTACAATATACTAGCTACCTGCTAGAAGTGGTGGCACCAGTAGTAAACGTATGATCAACCCTAGCAAAGAGCCGCGGGGTTTTGGGTTTGGGGCTTCACGGGGGCTCAGTTCTTTTGCTGTAACTCCAGTTCAGCATCGACATCCCGAAGCGGAATTTGGGCATATTGAGGGTTTCAAGCTTGAAGACGTGTTCAGTTTTCGGCTGCAGCTGGGGCATTGTGGTTGACCTGCACGAAACCTGGTATTTGGTTGATTTGGAACAAAGCTCCTAAACCTCCATGGCCGGTAATTACAAGCACCCCGAGCCCAGGACCCCGTGCCCTCATAACATATCAACAAACGAGTTGAAGCCTAACTTACAACCTCGAACAGAAATCTGCACCTGAAGCAATGGAAACCACTTCCTCGAGCTGGCGTGCTAGTACTATACATATATATATATATATATATATATGTGCTCAAGCATGCCAGGAGATCATATACATGTTGTGATAGCAGCAGGGCTGCTAGTGGCAGTAATGGGTCATGTGGCTGTAGTAGTATAGTAGGAAGAGTGAGATGGTAGTAGTGCTAGTAGGAGTAGTACGGAACCTATACACCCCACAGCAACAGCAACCGCAACAACAACCACAACCATAACCATAACCACAACACCAGCAGCTGCACCACCACCAACAATGACCACATCACACAATCTGTACATACCGCTAGATATACGATCAATATACATTATATATATATATATGTATAGATAGCCATAGCAGCAAGTATAGTATAGTAGCAGCAGCAGCAGCAGCAGCAGCAGGAGCAATAGTAGTGGTGGTGGTGGCGGTGGTTGCGGTGATGGCGGTGGTGGCGGTGGTCGCGGTGGTCGTAGTCGTAGTCCTACTATATACAGCAGCAGAAGTGCTGTAGTAGTAGTAGTAGTAGCAGTGGTGGTAGTAGTAGCAGCAGTAAATATAGTAGTAGTAGTAGTAGTAGTAGTAGTATAGTAGTAGTAGTAGTAGTAGTAGTAGTAGTAGTAGTAGTAGTAGTAGTAGCACTATAGTAGTATATAGTAGTAGTAGCAGCAGCAGTAGTAGTAGTAGTAGTAGCAGTATATATATATAGTATATATAGCATATATCGTATATATAATATATACAGTAAGTTTAAATACAACGAGATATTATCTTATTATGTAGAAGCTGCATAATGGACATGTCACAAGACAAACCTACCTTTAGATATGCATGTACTATATGTACATATGATGCATCCAAACCCCACTCGCCGCCCCACCTGCAGGCACTCCAGCTACACTTGCGGCAGAGCCTTTCTTGTTGGCGAGGCTGGCCTGGAGGGCATTGATGCGGTCCCGGGTCGCCTCGGATATTGTTTTGGGGTTGGGGTTTAGGGTATCTATATGATACTGTATACTATAGGTTTAGGATTTAGGTCTTTCAGGTTTAGGGCTTTAGGCTCAGGATTTATGTAGGGTGTGGAAATATAAAGCATACGAGCCCTCGCCATTAAAGCAATAAGTAGCCTTGATCTTGGCAGCCAGATCCGAAGCCCCGTCAGTCACCATAGCAGTCTGAGATAGCAAAGGGATCCCTTCAGCAAGGGTGTTGCACGACCACTGTCGAGCTGGGGCACTTGTACCCTCCTGCATCCCTGCACTATATGCTCTCATGGCAGATACGCATGATATGCATGGAACGTACATAAGGTCACATGTGCGTGTCAGTGCACAAACTCTATCGGAATATTGCTGCCACACAGCACTTTCATCGATGCCAGCCAGTGCTCTAGGGAAGCACTGCAAATTATGCATCCTCTGTACATACCCGGACCACATGGCCAGGTTTGAAGACGAATTTCCCCTTTAGGCCCCTGAGATCACACGTGCAGCACAAAACTAGCTATTGAGTGGGTACAGATCCGAGAGGTTTTTGAGATTGCGCACGGTTGCGTGAATTTGCGCACGGGTTGCGCGAATTTGCGCACGGATTGCGGGCAAATCTGTTCGAGCATTTTTGGCTAAATGACCAATAACCCTGTAAAGAAGTAAAAACCCTCCCCCCTCCGCTCCCCTCCCCTCCCCT
>BGNK01006936.1:0-22063 GCA_003297005.1 Symbiodinium sp. clade A Y106 | reverse complement strand
TTCACCTGCAGAGTCAGCACGTCACCGGTCTGCAGTCTTGCTCTTTTGATACTTGACGCTCCGTCAAGCACCTCCCCACAAGAGTTCAACAGCCTGCCCTTGCGAGCTTTTAGAGCACTCCGCGCGCACCTTGTGAGAGACTCAACCGACTCATCCACGTCCACTTCCAGAGATTCCCACTCAGCAGATGCACATCCACCAAAATCGACATGGCGCTTCTAAGGGAGGTCGTAGCAAGTAAAGCCCTAGCCCGACTCTACTTTCATCCTCCAGCCAGACGCGGGATAATCCTNCAGCAGATGCACATCCACCAAAATCGACATGGCGCTTCTAAGGGAGGTCGTAGCAAGTAAAGCCCTAGCCCGACTCTACTTTCATCCTCCAGCCAGACGCGGGATAATCCTTCGAGTGCCTTTGTGTTCGGACATTCCTGCACATCATGTTGGTGGTCCCTTACATTCAGGATCCTACCTAGGTTCATGCTCTGAGCTTCCTGACCCTCTTGTTTGAGTCTCTATCCAACAGATCACGGCCTAGACAAAGTAAACTAACTCTCAAAGGGGTTCTTATAACCCTAAACCGTAGACCCTGAAAGCCCTAAACATCAACTAGACACAGACCCTACTTACTAAGTCGCGTGGATCCTCCAAGGCCCTTTTGGGCCTGAACCCTGAACCCTCACCTGATCCCTAAACCCTAATTAAACCCTAAACACCTAAACCCGCATCGCATAAGAAGTTCTACCAGATACACAGTGCTACCTAGCTAAGACAAGTTGCGACGAAAGTCATTGAAGCCCAGTCCCAAAATCCAAAACGGTCCTGAACCCGTGCTTAAACCCCGAAACCGCGCATCCCTGGACCCCGAAACGTTCGGACCTCACCGCTCTCCAGGGAGTTCTGGGTAAGCTCGCGGATCCTGAGGCACTGTGTGAGAATGTCGGATGTGACGAAGAATGGGTGTTGCCTTCAGTAGTAGTAGTAGTAGTAGCAGTAGCAGGAGAAGCGGTAGTCGTCGTCGCAGTGGCAGTGGCAGTGGTCGTGGAACACTCGTGGCGGAGGCGGTGGCGGTGGTGGCGGTGGTGGTAGTGGTGGCAGTAAGTAAGTAGTAGTAGCAGCACCAGTAGAGCGATCGCAGCAGGAGCAGGAGCAGGAGCAGGAGCAGCACTAGCAGACTAGCACTGGCACTGGCATTAATAGCAGCAGCAGCAGCAGTGGCAGCAGCAACGGCAGCAGCACCACCAGCAGCAACAGCAGTTGCAGCAACGCCAATGTTGAATTCTAACAGAAAAATCGCAACGCTGATGGTCGCCATGATCGTCAAGCGGTTGCAATTACACGGAACAAGCCCAGAACAAGCTGGCAAGGCGCGTAACCCCAACCAAAAACCCGAGCCCTCAAGATGAAATCCTAAACCCAACAACCGAAAAACTGAAACAAACAAAAACCCAAAAGCCTAAATCCCCAAAACCCAAAAGCCTTTTGATGCTAAATCCCACACGCCAAATCCAGAAGCTTAAAACCCCTGGAACACGACCCCTTGCTCCCAAACCCTAAAACCACTAAACCTTAAATCCCTGAACCCTAAACCCTGACTCCCACACGCCAAATCCAGAAGATTAAAACCCGTAAAACATGGCCCCTTGCACCCAGGCCCCAAACCCCAGAAGCCCTAAATCCTGAACCCTAAACCCTAAACCCCTGAACCCCTAAACCCCTAAACCCTAAACCCCGAAACCCCTAAACCCCTAAACCCCTAACCCCTAAAACGCTAAATCCCTAAAAAAACCCTGCCCTGGGCCCCCTGACTTGGACCAGGAGTTGTCCGAAACCTTTCTCTCGATGTCCTGCCCGCGCGTGAAGGCCTCAAGCAGCAAGCGGCTTTAAGACCAAACCTCACCGTGACCAGGGTTTAGGGTTTAGGGTTTTTAGGGTTTAGGTTTTTTAGGGTTTAGGGTTTAGGGAAACCCTAAACTCAAAGCCGCCGAAGCCTAAACTCTGCATGCTACACCCTAAACTCCAAACCCTAAGCCCTAAACCTCAGAGGTGGGCTGAGGGTTGGCATGTTTTTCATTTCGAGTGAGCTCAGGGATGAACCGATGTTAAAGCAGACGCTTCAGGGATTTGGGGCTCCTAAACCCTAAACCCTAAACCCTGAACCCTAAACCCTAAACCCTAAGGCGGCTGCTAGAGGCGTCAGAGCAAGCGGCTTGGGGCCTGAAGGCTTTAATGGTTTGGGGCTGCTCGGGTCTCGGTTTAAGTTGTTGAAGTGTTACCTTAACCTACCAAAACCTACTTTTTTGTAGGGTCCCTATAAATCCCATATTAGGGTTTTAAATAAGAGCCTACAAAAAAGTAGGGTTTGGTAGTTTAAGGTAGGGTCTAGGTTTCAAATTTCGGATAATACCGTGTTGGCTAGAGTTTCCTTCTAACACGTGACATATGAGCTGCATGGGACTACTTAGAACACCCTTATTTGATGTTCGACTCTCTGAGACCTGAACCAAGATTTGCGCCCTGCTGTATGCTGTGCTGCAGAAGGTCAGAACAACTGCTTTCAAGTCACTCCGCAAGTCCCCAAAAACGTGTACCGTGTACCCTAGGTTCCCTGAAACCCCAAATCCTAAACTCTAGCCCCTAAAGCCTAAATCCTAACCCGACATCCTAAATCCCAAGCCCTTAACCCTGATTCGATGCTCTCTGAAAGCTACAAGCCCGAGCCAGTAAATCCCCGCCTCTGGCTGATCCGTGGCTGTCCAGTATACCTCGGTGAAGGTTTAGGTTCAGGGTTTTGGGCTTAACGGGTTCAGGGTTTAAGATTTCGAGTTCGATGCGGGCTCTGCGGATTGCGGTGTGTAATTAGGCTTTGGAGTTTGCCATGGAATAGCGGGTAAATGGATCACGGGACTGCTCTGAGCCCCAAACCCTAAACCTTGGAGCGCGAAAGCCGTGCGAATCCTGAACACTTCACAACCCTCCACACCCTAACGCCTAAGCCCCAAAGCTCTGAGAACCCTGAAAAACATGTTGAAAAGGGGGCCGTAGAGGGACCCTCAGAGAAATCGTTAAAGGAACCTTTTTAAGAATCCTCCTGTCCTTTTTGTCTGGCAAGTCAAAAGACAGCCCGGGCAAATGCAGTTTTGCCGACTGTAGATACCACAAACAGGCACGAAGGGTCGCCGATGATATGGGTGTTTCCGGAAAATTAGGGGTACCTTATTTTGGGGGTCCTTATAATAAGGATCCTACCATTTGAGGTACTATATGAGCGTCCCCTATTTTCGGAAACTCCCATATGGATTGAAGATTGAACCCTGGCCTCGCAACCAGCAATCATACACATCGCCAGTTTCAGCCAAGCATCCCAAACCCTAAACCCCAAACCCCTAAACCCCTAACCCCCTAAACCCCTATAAACCCCTATAAAAACCCTATAATCCCCTATAAACCCCTAAACTCCCAAAGCCTAAAGCCCTAAAGCTTAAAACCCTAACCCGTACAGGGAGAGGAAAGGCGAGGCTGAACTATGTATCTTGTGACTGTCCAACACTCCCGGAACCCTCGACTTGCCCTCAATTCCCAAAGCGGAAAAGGGCATTGTCCTGTTGCCCAGGGTCTCAGTCGCTCCACCCAAACCCTTCCAGGTTTGGGAATGTTCAGGCGGGAATCGGTGCTATAACCAAGATTGGCCAACTTAGTCGCTGCGTTCGTAACCCAATATGATCCTGGGTTCCTTCCATGTTATCAGTATGAGGCAAACCCTTAAACCCTAACGCCGGGGTCCTTCAAATCGGAAACCTAAGTGTTCAGCCAGGGAGCAGCCAACAGTCGGGCAAGGGTTTGCCTCAGCAAAGCCTTCGTTTGTTCGTCCGTGTCTCGGAAGAAGCCTCGCCGGATGAGGGCTTTGGGATTTGTTGTTGTTTGCTTAATGGGCCCTTTTCGAACTGCCGGTATTAGGGTTTGGGGTTTAGAGTTTGGGCTTAAGGTTTTCCGGTTTATGCTGTAAGTACCCCAGCTAGTCTAATCATTTAGGCCTATTTCAAGGTCTTGGAGCTGCGGAGGGCGTAGGGCTTAGGGTTTAGGGATTTTGGGATTGGGGTTTGGGAGTTTCGGGTTTAGGGTTTGGGGGTTTCGGGGTTTGGGCTCAGGAGTTTTGGGCTTGGGGTTCAGGGTTGGGTGGGGTTGAAGGTCCCTAAATCCTGAACCCCAAACCTTGGGGGCCTGTTGCAGGGCTAGCACCGAGTGCCTGGGGTGTACAGGTTCCTGAGGCTCGGAAGGAGCCCCCGAAGAATGAGATTGTACTGTGAGTCTAGTAAGGGGACTCCAAAATACTAAACCCTAAACCCTAAACCCTAAATCATAGTGTTGGTAATTCTTAGGCCCCTATATTAGGACTTTTGTAGGGTTCAGGGCTTGGGGTTAATACGGGTTCAGGCTCGGGTGCTCGCAGGTTCGGGTCTAGGGAGTAATAGAGGGGCCTTCATAATTAGAATAGGCTTTTGGGTTACATTATACTTATAAATGTAATAAGGACCCCCCCCAAAAAAAATATAGTATAGGTAGTTATTAAGGCCCCTATATTAGGCCGATCTTCTGTAGGCTCTGAACTCGGGAACTTTGCTCCCGCAAGCTTTCCAGTAACTGATCTTACGCCTCTTAGACCGTGCCGTCATTCAAAACCCCCGGTACGCCTGCAGGCCAAAACACCAACGTCTGTGTTGGCCCCGTTTGTTCATCACGAATTTCCGTTTTGGTATATACCCCAATGGTCCACGTACTCGTATATCATATACTTTGGCCTTCAGGAAATCCCTAGATACTTTGGGGCTGAACTATACACCATTTGGGCACACGGACCTTGAGGGATATTTCAAAGATATTTCTTGATGACACATCCTTCCTCAGCCCTGACCGACTTCTGCCCTGAGCCGACATCAAGAGCCAGAAAAAGGAAGCAAAGACTACTATGACAACTATCACTGCAGGACCTCACTCACCACCTTCCCTCTGCCGGCTCGCTCTACATGTCTTCGTCTTCGGACGGGTCAAAAGTCGAGAGTGCAGCCGTGCCCGAAAGACCATCATAAATGGCCTGTGCTTCCGCTAGATTACGTTTGGCCTCACTCACGATCACGTTTGGCCTCACTCACGAGACACGACAACGAGCCAATCTTCTCTTGCTAGACCTTGATCCTTCCAGCCAAGAAGGCTTCCGTCTGCTGCTCACTGACCCGTGGCAAGGGCTTCGAGCAAGAAATGTAGCACTCGACGTGACATGAGACCGCCCTCTTTTTGACGACCACGTTCGGCTCTAGAACCTGACGCCCTGAAACTTGAGTTGGCATCCTCGCAAGCAAAGCTTCAAGGTTTTTGGCTTAGGGTTTATTAATGGGCTTAGGAAGTTTTGGGTTTAGAGGGTTTGGGGCTTAGACCTGCTGGGTTTAGGGTTTAGGGGATCAGCACCTCTCCAAAAACGTAGTGGGGCCCAGCCCGCAGCGCAAAGCGCGAAGACCGTATTCCTCTAAACTCTCAGCCCAGGGCAGCTGCCCTCAAACGAGAGCATCAAACCCCAAACCCGAAACGCCACAATCAGAATTCCGGGTGTTTGAACCCCAGGCTCTTCACCCCCAAAAAGAGCAAGTTCCAAACCTTAAAGCGCACCGAAAAAACCAAAACCCCCAGACCCTAAACCCCTAAACCTTTAACCCCTAAACCCTAACCCCCTAACCCTAAACCCCAAACCCTCAAGCCTAGATTCCAAAGCCTGCGCCCTAAACTCCCAACGGGCACTGAATCCGAAAAAAACTCCCAGTGCCGGCCTAACTCTGGGAACTGCTGCTGGAGCTGCTTCAGGTAGAGGTTCTCCTTCAGTCCTGGCATGGCAAGGGTTTATAGAGTTGATAGGGTTTAGGGTTTATAGGGTTTAGGGATTCAGGTAGAGATTCTCCTTCAGTCCTGGCATTAATTCATGTATATATTATATAGTTTAGGTGCATTAGTATGGTATTTAGGCAAGGGTTTATAGGGTTTGGGGCTTAAGGTTAACGATGTGGGCATTAGGTACAGGGCTTCGGGTATCAGGCTTGGGAATTAGCATTTTCTAGAGGCGTTTGGGTTTCGGGATTGAAGGTTTAGGGTTTAGGGGTCAGGGCAACATCTTTACGGCCATTAGGAATGAAAAGTTTCGCCGCCAAAGTCGGAACCTGATAAAGAAACCCTGGCCCTATAACCCCAAACATTTTCGGATCGATAGAACGAGCCCTATTAAAGACCCAAGACTTCTTAATCAAGCTCCTAAATTAAGGCTTCACGATCTTAGAGGGTTGGAGTTTGCGTTTACGAACGATGCTTGCGATATGAATTCCTTTCGTCACAACATGCGCATAACTTACCCAAATTGCAGAAACAACATGATTGAAGTAAGTGAACCATGTATGTATGCCTGCCTGCCTGCCTGCCTGCCTGCAGGCATGCATGTATGTATGTGTGTATCAATGTATGAGTATGAGCGTATGAATGTATAAATGTATGAACGTATGAATGAATGAATGAATGAATGTATGTATGTATGTATGTTTGTATGTTTGTTTGTATGCATGTACCTACGTGCATAGGTACGTAGGCAGACAGCTCGGTAGGTGGGTGGGTGGGTGGGTGGGTGGGTGAGTGGGCAATTGGTTAGGTAGGTATGTGTGAAAAATCTTACATATATATATATATGTATATATACACATATGGATGCACGATATGCTTTGCAAGAACACATGCGTGCTCTGCACGTGTCCTGTCTGCGGGGTGAGCTCCATGAACAGCTGCCCCGCATCATTCTCCAGGTCTGGCAGGTGAGCAGGGTTTCGAGGGCTATGGATCTTAGACCGCAAACTACACCCTAAAGCCGAAAACCTAGACCCGTCAGTTTATCCTACAAAAGCCACCAACAAAAATCTGGAATCAGGGTCCTGCTTTGTACAGAGTGCTCTTGCAAGAGATCGCATTGGTGAGAAAACAAACCGTCCACCCGTAACACTGCAAGGTCGTGAGGCAACGTCTCCGGCAGGGACTGCTCGTATTGCTGGGTGTGTCGTACAGTCGAAGCATAGCGAGTGACCATGCGGTGCTTGCGGTGCAGCGTCCCACAGGCCGGCAAGTGTCCGAAGCGCTCCAAGGTGTTTGGCATGTGCAGCAACCAATGAAACTGAGGAGTTTCCGAAAACAGGGGACCCTAATATAGTACCCTAAATAGTAGGATCCTTATTATAAGGACCCCCCAAAAAGGTACCCCTAATTTTCGGAAACTCCCACTTCTTGATCATGTTATGCTCCTAATCGGCTAGCACATGCCGCAAGCGCAGCTTCCACTGCCCTGGACAAGTGCACCTTCGCTATGGGCCGGGTAGAGTGGTTGTGGTCTGAGGCTGGTAAGTTTCAAACACACAAAGCCAAATACCACAAAGACAATACATCCAAAACCTTAAACTACAAACTGTTAGGTACATTGCTTTTTTCTGGTGCGTACTCGCTAACTACTTAGGTATCTAGCGGTAGCATGATGACATTGCAGTCTGAGGGGAGCGCACAACATAAGCCAGCGTGTCAAGAGAAGTTGCATGGTAAGGATCAGCGGGATGTAACCGACCTTAAGCTCCCTTAACATACCTGTTTGTACGTTCTGATTATATACACCCAGAAATTACGAGGGGCCCTGAGAAGAAAAACTGTCTTTGGCAGATGAATCTAGGATACCCGGTCTTCGGATCCTCCCATAAAGGAGCCTAAACAATTACCAATACTATTTTGGGGGCTCCTTGTTACCAATGTTGCAGTATTCTAATTTTTAAGGCCCTTAAAGCTTAGGCTCAGATGTCTGGGACAAAAGGGGTCCTTTGAAGCACCCTTTAGTAGTATAGGGTATTGGGCCCCGAATTAGGATTTAGGATTTCGGGTTCAGGAACCCTTTAGGAAGAAAGCGTCCCAGACTGGGGGATCTACGTTTTGGATCCTCCGAACTTTCTGGGGGCAGATACTTTTCTGAACCCGGAACAGGCGTTTAAGGCCTGAGAAAATGCGAAGTCCAAACAACAAGACCGAAGAAGCCCAAAAGCCCTCAGTTAATGAGCGTATCTTAAGTGCTGATGCTCAGGATCCTAATCAGGCTACAGGTATCTTCCTGTAAGCCAACATGTTCAGGTGTAAACAGACACTTTTGCGCGTTCGGGGGATGGCAGTGCGATTGGTACGCGGCCAGCCAACGGGTCCATATGCAAGGATAGAGGGTCCTTAAGATGATAAGGTTTACCGAAGGAATGATCTTGGCAGTTATTCAGGCTTGTAAACTACCTCCTTCACATATAGACCGTCTTGACGAGGTAGTATTGATGCTACTGTTTCAGCTAGGTGGGGCTTTTAAAGCTATTGAAAAATATTAGTAAATAAGATCCTCTTAAGCGCAATAAGGGAAAATATAAAATGTCCCAAAGCCCTACCTAGTCAGGCTTCAGGTCATGTTGATGATCCCTACAACCCGAAATGCGCTGATGCTCTCTACAACCCGAAATCCGTAGAACGCAACACGAAGTCGTGTAATGAAAAACACCAGACATTCCGACGCTTACTAGATTAGGGAGAAAGCCAAAGAGCAATCAATGCCCTACACCTGAAAAGCCTTAAAACTTGTCGTTCCTTTTTGATCCTGAGAGAATATATGAGAATTCTAAGCCACGTCGCTTGTTAAGAGCTTTCGGGTTCCCGTGCCTATAAGAACCCAGAAACCCAAAACCTGAAACCCTAAACCCTGAGCCCTGAAGCTTAGGCCTTATAGGCTCAGATAATGTAAATTCTGACGGCGGCACCATCAAGCTTGCTCTTGTCGTTTTGCAGCTGCCATGGGCTGATAATCAAGTTGCCCATGACGTCGCCCTTCTGTCCCGGTGTCCTGGCATAGGCTATCTTCGGGATCTCGTCCTGAAGCCTGGCCTAAACTCTACATGCTAATCCTTACCTTAACCTACCAAGGCCTACTTTTGTATGGTCCCCATAAACTTCATACTCGGGCTTACAATAAGAAGCTACAATTAAACAGTAGGTTCTGGTAACCGAAGGTAAGCGTTAACCCTAAACCCAAAGCCTCTAAACCCTGAGTTGCGAGCCCCTTCAAACCCTCAACGCTGAGCCCGACACCCTGCACACTGCCCTAACCGCTTTGTGGGGCTGGGGCAGCTGGCTCGCGACGGCGGAAACCGCGGCCGGACTCCGAATACACCGCCAATATCCGCAGCCTCAAACCGTGAAACCTGAAACTCTAAACCCTACCCTAAACCCTAAACCCTAAACCCTAAAACTCCAGACCCTCAAAGCCCTTGAGCCTGATACGTCTTAGGGTTTAGGGGCTTTTAGGGTTTAGGGGTTCTGAAAGCCTTCAACCTAACCTGGTTTAGAGAAGCCTGCTCTTGTGGCCTAAACATGGTTTAGAGAAGCCTGCTCTTGTGGCACTCCGATGTAGCAACCCACTAGATACTTATAATGATTAGAATAAGGCCTGAGGGCGCATTATAGTAAAGTGGTACACGAGCAGCCCCGTGGAAGTGTATGGGTATTTATTCAGGCCATACTTCTCTCATCAGATTCCACACCCATAACCCTAAGCCCGCCAAAAAAAGCAACTTATCTGCTTTGGACCAAGACCCTCCATCTACCCTCTATTAGACCCTAAGTACCCACTATTTGGGACCATATACCCCTATTCCCTATTTGAGGGTACAAGGAGGGATCAGAAGTTCTCAGGCACCGAACCCGAAAGCCGAATAGTTAAGCTAAGCTCTAGGGTTTGGGGTTTAGGGTTTCGGAGTTTAGGGTTTAGGGTTTAGGGTTTAGGTGTTTAGGGTTTAGGGTTTAGGGTTTAGGAGTTTAGGGTTTAGGGTTTAGGGTTTAGGGTTTGGGGTTTAGGGTTTAGGGTTTAGGGGTTTAGGGTTTCGGAGTTTAGGGTTGGGGTTAAGGCTGTGGGGGCTAGGGGTTTAGTATTCGAGGGTTTGGGGTTGAAGGTTTCGAAACCTCCGTTATAATAGACGTAGTATCTTCATAGTATAACCCGTAAAACCACCCTCAAATCCTTAAACCACAAGCCCTGAACCCTACACCCGCCTGGCGATCTCGAACTTCACAAACTGAAAGACCTCCACGTCCGTGCAGGTCTTCGCATAGCTGGCCAGCTCATCCACCATGATAGTGATGACCTTTAAGGGGGGCCACCGTCAAACCCTAAACCCCTCACTCCTAAACCCTAACCCTAAAACCCAAAATACCGAAAAACCTAAACTCTACAACCCTAAGCCCTTAACCCCTCAACCCCTAGACGCCAAAGCGGCTAAACCTCGACTCGTACATGCGGCGCCTTCTGATCCGAACCCTCGTACTCTTTAGCCGCCCTCTCATAGACTTGCAGCAGCACCTGCCGGAGAGCTGTGGCAAGTTGCAGGGAATGCGCGAGCTCGGGCCTCAAAGGACTTGGGGACTTGGGGAATTAGAGTCTGTTAGAGTTAGAGTCTGTATAGGGTTAAACAAGGTTAGCGGGTTTGGGGTCATTACCAGGGTTTTTGGATCAGTGGTTTGGGCTTTGGGGTTTAGGCTCGCACTTTCTTTGCGCATGAAGCCTCAGCTTTGTGGCCTTCAGACGGTTTGCCGCGGCTTGCCTGACAAGCGGAAGACCCCTTACTCCTAAACTCTAAACTTCCCCTTAGACCCGAAACCAAAACGAAATAGAAAACCGGAACCATGAAGCCCGGAAGATCTAAGACGAAGCTTTGACCTGCTTTCTGAGGTGACCAAAGAGAACCCGAAGCCTCCAAGCGACAGGTCAAGCAAATACAGGGTCCTTGTTTAGGGTTTAGGGTTTAGGGCTTAGGGTTTAGGGTTTAAGGCTTAGGGTTTAGGGCTTAGGGTTTAGGGTTTATACTAAAACTTGAAATACGGCTTAAAGGGTTTTGGTACAGGATTTTGTCCGATGTCCGGCTAATAGGTTCCAACATATAAGTACAATGGAGGGGCCTTAGTAGTTGGATTGGAGTTTAGTCTTAGTTACGTCTTAGTTGCTGAGTTCATAAGCCCCCAAAAGTGTACACTTTCTGTATCCACTCAGCTAGCAAGTAGTTTCACTACATCACTACTGTTCAAGCTGTGGGATCTACAAGGGCATACTACTAGTCTCTACACCGCAACCCCAAAGAGCACCCCGCTTCTCGAACACATTCTAGGCTACAGCCGGCTGTCGTTGTCGGCAAAACGCCGATCTGGGGGAGTGCAATTCAAGAACGCTGGTAACATAGGGGCCGTAATACTTAGTAAGGGAATTTGGGGCCTGTTATGCTACAATCACAATAAGTAACTCCCAGAATATTTGTTTCGGCCCCTACATCGGGTTTGGAGGCTTGCCCGCCGGCATCGAGCTTTCGGACCTCAACAGGAACGAGGAACATGTAGGATTGTGGTTTAGGCTTTCCGCTAGTCGGGCTTGAATGTCTAAAAGACAGCCGGAACAAGGGGCACCTTAAAACCTAAACTTGGCTCTCTAAGCCGTCAAAACCTAGAAGCCTGTCAGACCTGTGAGCACCCTGACGCCTAAACCCTCACACTCCGATGCTTCACAAACATCTAAGAGGTATGACGAAGAGCCGCCCTTCTGACACTCCATAACTAAGAACAACCCTAAACCGCAAACCAGGCCCTGAACCCGTATAGACACGTCGATCCATCACAGCCCACGAGCACCTCGAAGGTCATCTCCAGTGGAAACTGACCTGGCGTTTCAGGGTTTCTAGTTCATGGTCGGGATAGGATTAAAAATTTACATTGTTATTCCTTATTGGCATTAAGTACCCATAATAATGTAAAACGTTCCCCAACTATGACAAAGGTTTAGGGTTTCGGGCTGGTGGCGTTCGCTTGGGATCCGGCTCCCTGGCTCTGTGCTGAGGTGTCAGAGTAGAGGTTGTCTTTGGGATGCATTGGCCAAGGCTTTTAACCCGTAAAGCGCCCTAAACCCTCAGGGCGTTTAGGCTTTGAAGGCCTATAGGGCTAGGCTTAAGTGTGATGAGTTTGAGGGTTGAGGGTTTAGCTAGGGTTTAGTTCGGGCTTCGTTTGGGTTTTTGGGGCGTTCGGGGAGCTCCGCAATGCAGGATAGACTCCAAGTGCTACTGATTGGCTTGCTGATTCTTGCTTCAGGCATGAGAGGACTCAGTATGCAGGGTTACAAGCAGGAGAGCCATTGTCGTGACGACGTATTTTTCCTAGTATTTGGTTTCTAAATAAGGGGACCCTAAGTAACCCCATTTATAATAAGGGTACCCTTTTTCCTACTATTTGGTTTATATCAGCATTTTGGGGTACTTCCAGCCTTGATTACCAAGGCCCCTGATCCTCGAGAGGCTTGGGCCTTTAGGAGTTACTTGGAGGCCCTTTTGACTTAATCTACTTAGTATCCCCTAGAAACCATAGGACCATATTATAATCCCCCATAGCCCACCTTACTAACCCTACTAAGTCGAAAGGGCCTCCAAGTAGGGTTTCGGGTTTAGGGTTTTAGGGATTGGAAGCTCGGTTGTTGGGCCGTGGGCTTTGGTTTACGTTGCTGACTTAAGGGCAAAACCTTTTGATCCTGAAAGGGTGCACTTACCCCACAGAGCAAAAGGCTATCTAGAACACCTAGAAAGAACCCACTGCACTCACTATACCACGCTAACAACCCTCGGAAGCAATACTAAACTATAGTCCCCTTAGGCCCAAAGTAAGAAACATAGCGCACAAAAAAACACACTCAGGGAAATCTCCAGGAGATCACCCTGCACCCTAAACCTTCAAACCTTCAGCCCTAAACCCTATAAATCCTAAACCCTAAACCCTTTATAGAACCCTTGTAGGAACCCTTAAGGGATCCCTTCAAATCTTAGTATCAAGGAGATCACAAGCCGGAGCAGCCTGGGTTCTGCTTTGCGCTGTCGAGGAAGGCCGGCGCATTGTAGAGCAAAAAGCCGGGCCTTGGCATGTTTAGGGTTTAAGGCGCAATGAGTAGGGTTTGGGGTTTTGGGGGTGTAGAGGGTTTAGGGGGTTTAGGGTTTCAGGGTTTTGGGGTTTCAGGGTTTTGGGGTTTGGTATGTCGGGTGGTTGTCAAAATTAGGGTCCCTTTTTGGGTACCCTAAATATTAGGTGCCGTGTTATATTAGGGATCCAAAAAGGGACCATCATTTTGACAACCACCCATGTAGAGTTTGGGGTTTAGGGGGTTTAGGGTTTAGGGGGTTTGGGGTTTGGGGTTCGGGGTTGAGGGTTTAGGGTTCAGGAGCTTACGGCTTAGGGATTAGAGGTTTAGGGGCTTGGGGTTTAGGGTTCAGGGTTTAGGGTTTAGGGGGGTGTAGGGTTTATGCAAGCGGTCATGCGGACTGTCACGAAGCGAGACACAGGGCTGAGGGTTTAGGATGCCGGGCTTAAGGCTTCATAGGGTTCGGTATTTATAAGGTGTACTGTGCAGGGGCTTGAGCTTCATTGGGAACTGCTGCATGGTCTTTATACAGGTTTTACGGCGTTTTGTGGAGGGCTAGAAGACCTTTTTGGGTGACAGTCTGCTTTTGTAGAGACTTCTGCAGACAATAAGTCTCAAACAGGCTGGTGGTCTCTTCATCTGTTCGTGATCATATAGCCCTAAAAAGGATCCCTACATACAGCCCCTTACAAAAAACCCTAAGTCAAGAGACCACAGACCTATATAAACAATAGGGGGAAATGAGCCTTACTTGCCCTGTCTCAAGGTTGACCTTTGAGGTATACAGGTCAGACTATGTAAAAATTCAGTAGGGATTAGGGGTTTAGGTTTTAGTTTTAGGGTGTCCGGTTGTCCGCAGAACGACATTTCACCGTCAAAGTTAAGGTCCCAAGCCATGACAATGTGTTTGCGCAAAATGGGACAAGACGGCTGCGTGGTTGGGAGATCCCTGATGAACCAAAGAGCCTCAATGTCAAAACAGGAACAAGGACTATACCCAAAAGAGAATCTTTAAATGCAACCTGCGGGGCGTGATCTTGATGCCGTCGGCGTTCAGAAAGTCGACGAGGCGATTCCGCCTCCCAGACAGCCGCGGTTTCTACTTTTGCCGACAAAGGGTGGGCAAAGGGAAGTGCTCCAAACTAGTGTCCCTTTCAGGGTCCTTTCTGCGGTGCCATACTATTTTGGGGGACCTAAAACGGGACCCTAATTTAGAAGAACTACCCATTATTGAGGACCGTGACAGACCGGAGCTTCGTTTATCGAATGACTGGCAGAAACAAGCATGGCCAAATCATTTTGAACGTGTGGCATTGCTGGGAAGCAAAAAATTCTAGCACATGCGAACGCAAACGTGAATTATTTTTACTGAAACCTACAGCAACCCATGTAAGCCATCAGATCACAAGCTGCTTCTCACGTCTCGTCGGGAACGTCTGCTACACATCACGGAGCTAATCATCTGATCCTGAACAGCACTACTGTGGCCACCAAACTGGGCATTGCCCCAGGTGACCACAGATCCATCGCCCAGAATTGCAGCCAATGCCATATTAGAAGCTTGGATCTACGCACATTTCGCAGCTGCTTCTGCACCGCACTGCTGTCGCCACCAAACGCGTCAATGGATTGCAGCAAATGCACCATAAGAAGCTTGGATCTGCTGCACATCTCGCAGCCGATCCTGCACTGCACTGCTGTCGCCACCATCCCGGTCCCTACCCCAGGTGACCACAGACCCATCACCCAGGATTGCAGCAAATGCCCAACTAGAAGATCGGATCTGCTGCACATTCTTCAGCTGCTCCTCGCCACTACAGTCGGCACCACCCCAGGTGACGACAGATCCGTCTCCCAAGATTGCAGCAAATGCGTAAGTGGAAGCTTGGATCTGCTGCACATTCTTCAGCTGCTCCTTGACGGCACTGCTGTCGCTACCGCCGGCCCCGCCCCAAGTGACCACAAATCCATCACCCAGGATTGCAGCAAATGCACCATAAGAAGCTTGGATCTGCTGCACATTCTTCAGCTGCTCCTGCACTACCCTGCTGTCGCCACCAAGGTTTGGATTGCCCCAGGTGACCACAGATCCATCATCCAAGATTGCCATCAGAAGCTTGGATCTGCTGCACATTCTTCAGCTGCTCTTCTACAGCACTGCTATTGCCACCACGGTTTGCATTGCCCCAGGTGACCACAGATCCATCATCCAAGACTGCAGCAAAGGCACCATCAGAAGCTTGGATCTGCTGCACATTCTTCAGCTGCTCCTGGACGCCACTGCTGTGGCCACCACAGTCCCGACTCCCAAGTGACCACAAATCCTTCTCCTAGGACTGCAGCAAATGCACCAATAGAAGCTTGGATCTGCTGCACATTCGTCAGCTGATCCTGCACCGCACTGCAGTCGCCACCATAATTGGCATCGCCCCAGGTGACCACTGATCCATCAACCAGCACTGCAGCAAATGCCGCACATGAAGCTTGGATCTCCTAATGTAGGAACCTGATTAAGAAACCTTGGTCCTTTATTAGGGTTCCTTATATGAATCCTAATATATTGGGGGTTATGGGACCAGGGTTTCTTAATCAGGTTCCTACATTACACATCTCGCAGCTGCTCCTGTACGGCAGTGCTGTCGCCGCCACCGTCGGCAATACCCCAGGTGACCACAGATCCATCACCCAGGAGCGCGGAGAACGCGCTTTGTCTGGTGGCTTTAGGCTAGACCTGGTTCACATGTAGGGTGAGCACGTCTCCACTCTTCAACTTCGCTTCTGTGATCGTTTGTGCTCCGTCTAGCACCTCTCCAGAAGAATTCAGCAGCCGCCCTCTACCCGGGCCCACCAGAGCACTTCGGGCGCGGTGCTTCAATGACTCAACAGATGCCTCTGCCTCCACTTCCATAGAGGCACGCCTGCCACTAAGCAGATGCACATCCAGGGAAATCGACATTATGACTCGCAGGGTGGTTGCTTGACTGCGGCTGTCGAGGTTTTTTCACGTTTTGTTCGAGAGTTGATGATTTAGGGTGTCCTTGCAGCCAAAGGGAATCGCACTTTGAGGCTTGGGGATTTAGTGCAGTAAGTACAAGCTTATGCACAACCCTTAACGAAACACTATTGTGGGAACCATTAAGAAACCCTGGCCAGACAACCCCAAAATATCAGGATCCATATGAAGAACCCTAATGAAGAATTAAGGTTTCTTAATCAGGTTCCTGAACCCTGAACCCTGAACCCCTAAACCCTAAACCCTGAACCCTAAACCCTGAACCCTAAGCCCTCTTAGGTCGGGCTTGGGACATTCGCATTGGAGGCTTCGGGATTTTGCGAGGCCGCGGCTCGCAGCGACCATATGAAGGTTGGTGGTGGAGTATTCCCCTAAGGCTCCATGTACCTTTATTATATAGTGTATATGTATATATATATATGAATATATACTTAGGCCTTGAAAAGGGTTCCTCTGTAGGCATATACACATAAGCACATGGAGCCTTAGGGTTTCGTGAGAAGCCCCGGGATGGCCACCAGTCTTGACATCCTGACCAAGAGCGTCCACAGAGCTACACTCCCACTATCTTATCACAGCTATGAGTGAATACCCTAAACCCTAGATCCTAATACAGTAAGCCCCATAAAGTTGGAAACCGGATTAAGGCCAAATAGTGCTGGGATTCCCTATACATGACTCTTAAGGATTGAGGCTATGGGGTTTCCAATTTTTTGGCTTCTACTGTAGTTCGTCGGACAGGCGCTTCCATGACATCATCAGAAGAGAGAACGAGAGGATGATGGTTTAGGGTTTAGGGTTCATAGGGTTTTAGGGTTTGGGGTTCAGGGTTTACGGTATCGGGTTTAGGGTTCCTAGGGTTTTAGGGTTTGGGGGTCAGGGTTTAGGGTATCGGGTTTAGGGTTTAGGGTCCAGGGTTGAGGTACTAGAGCCCTAAATCCCAAGACAAATCCGACCACATACTAGAGCCCTAAATCCCAAGACTGTAAATCCGAGTGCTAAGCCCTAGAACCCTACCCAAAACCCCAAGCTGCAGAAATCTACTCCAACACAGCTGCACACAGGTGGCACCTCGGCTCCGCGAGACGTCGCCAGGCTGCGGCCACTTCAGCACCGGCCTGCTTTTGCGGGTATTATAAGGGTTCAAGGTGGTATTACGGATCTAAACGGGCTTTTGCTTTAAAGGTCTAAAGGCATACGACTAGCAGCTGTTGACACGACTACATTAAGAGTTAAGAGGCTAGGGGCTGATGCATGGAAAAGTAGGGTTTAGAGGGTTTAACCGTTTGGGGTGTTGTTTACAGGAAAAAGGCACAGGGATTGAGCTTCAGTGGTGGTACGGGTGGTACGCTTTAGGGCTGTTATGGTGACATAGCAAAAAGTCTAGAGCTAGCAAGCTGAGATGTTACGCCGTGGCGGGTCTCTGTTGCGCAGCAATCTGCAAGGCAGATCGAAATTATGTATGGATCTTAAACGTACACACCTTATAAATAAACCCTAAACCCGAAACATACCCTAAACTCAAAACCATTCAGACTTGCCTTGAAGCCATCTACCCACAATGTAAGCCATGGGTCGGTCCAGCTATGGCAGAAAAAGCATAGAAGCAACACAGCAAATAGGGATCACGGTTGAGGGTTGGGTTTAGGGGTTTAGGGCTTAGGTTTTCACACATAACACTCCTTCCAAACAAGCTGAGTAATGGAAGGGCATTCGTTTGCGCCTTGGTGCAGTGACTGCCCTCAGTAGGCACTAGCTCCTCAGTACCCGCTATCACCAGGTACTGCCTGATCGTATGATGGGACAGCGTCATGTGAGTCATGTGCCGGTTTAGTGTAGTCTTCCCCTCCTCAGTGAGGTTGTTCTGCACAGTTTTGCTCATGACCCGAAACCCATATCCCTTAATCCTAAAACTTAATATAGGGGCCTTAATAATTACTTTTGGGGGTTCCTCATTATAGGTATAGTATCATGGGCCCCCAAAATGGGCACCAAAACCCTATTCTAATTATTAAGGCCGCTATATTAAACTCTGAAACCCCAAATCGTAAATCTACTAAACCTGATACCCATATAATATCTCTAAAGCTACACCTCAACAACCTTAACCCTCAGTTTCATCCGAAGCCCCGAGCCTTCTGCCCTAACATACCTGAGACCGGTACTACCAAGGACCCAGAACGCAACATAAACCACAAGGAAAGCCCAAACATGATTGTCATTGTTCAAATCATGACAGGGTTTAGGGTTTAGGGTTTAGGGTTAAGACGAATAATAAGGGTACTCATTTAACGCAGTAAAGTCTGGATGGGCCTTAGTTTGCTGCGCCCTGAATCGCACCTACAGTACCCCCCTGGCACCGACTGCAAACGGCGGGAATCGCCAGAATAAGCTTCATAGCCACTCTCCGTATCTGCACACCCGCATCAAGCGTGGATGTAGGCATCAAGTTCTGCCGCCAGATCAGATTCACATTATAAATTCCCATTAGGGCACTTATAGCCCCAATTAAACCTGCTTGCTCAGTTCCTAAGTCCTTGAAGTACACTCCACACTCTAGCCCAAACCCCTCACTAAACGAATGCACCTTGAGCCATATCACGATTCCTAGTCAGTAAAAGAAGGTTCGATCCTTGTAGGTCTGGAGGATTTCGGGCGAGTTTAGGGTTTAGGCTCTTAGCCTTTCAAGTTTTCTGGAGGCTGGCAGTCGGGCGAAGAGACTCCAGTCACCTTATGAAAGGAAGAAACCCGTAATGACAATCAGGAAACCCTGATAAAAAGCCTAAACCCCATACACCCGAAACCCCGTATACTATATACCCTATATCCTAAACCATAACGGCGTTTTGGCGTTTCAGGCTGTTTAGGGGCCTGAAAATTCTGTAACTTTTCGAGGACCCCTTCAAACGACCTTTCAGGGAGCCCTTCAAGAAGCCAACGGAGGCATTAAATACAAAGGGACTCTTGAGAGAATATCCCAAAAAGGAACCCTAAACTCTAAAACCAAAGTCATGAACCCTAAACCCTCCCAAAGGAACCCTGGACATCCTTAAACGAACCCTTATAGAACCCGTGCCACAAAACCGGAGGAAACAACCCAAAACCCAAAGCCCTAAACTCTTGAAAGAAACCCTTAAAGGAGCACCCCAAACCCGAAACCTGGAGCCTTTAAAGGAACCCCTTGCAGGAGCCCTTAAAGGAATTGAGGGGATTCGGCCTTCGAGTCGAAAGCCCGCATCATGCAGGCCTGAGAGTGCTTTCACTTTCAAGCCCCTAATTTAGGATAGGGTTCCTTTTAAAGGGTCTATAGGGGCTACTATAAGGGATGTTATAAGGGTACTATAATGTACTCTAGCTAGAATAAGGAATCCCCAAAATAGTATTGGTAATTGTTCAGGACCCTACAAAACAGTCCGTCGTGTATGATTGGACAGTTCAGGATGTAGGGTTTGGGAGGCAACCGCGCTTAGTGCTGCAAACCTGTAAGAATCTAGATGCAAGACACCGAATCTTCTGAAACCCCCTAAACCCGCAACCCTGCACTCCTAAACCCTAACCCAGAGATCCCAATACCCCTTAATCAAGGAAGATACCTTAAACCCTAATATTCAGGTCCCTAGAATTTAAGGTATATTCCTTCCTTAAAGGGGTATTGGGATCTCTGGGCCCTAAACCCTAAACCCTAGGGGTATTGGGATCTATAAAAGAAAACCCCCCAATGCAAGTTTGAACCCCCCTTGAAACGTTGAGGCGCGCACCAAACGAACCAGGGCTCTCTGATCCCGCTGGCCTCGGGGCCGGACACTCTCTGGGAGTTTCCGAAAATAGGGACCCTAATAAAGTACCCTACATAGTAGGATCCTTATATATATATATATGAACCCCAAGGTCAGGTACCCCTAATTGTCGGAAACTCCCATTTCATGGTTAAGTACCCTTAAGGGGGGTGGGGGATTGGGGTTCGGGGTTCAGAGCTTATGAGGTTAGAGTTTAGGGTTTAGGGTTTTGGGTTTAGGGGATTGAAGGTTCAGGGCTTAGGGTTTGGGTTTCAGGGCAGACTTATAAGTGTCCCTAAATGGAGTTACCCTAATTATAACCCGACTTATAACCAACTTACTAAGTCCCCTGCCCCTTCTCAAGTAAGTATCCATAAATATGCAAACAGTGGTTTAGGGTTTAGGGTTTAAGCCAACTATGGTTATATTTGGGTTCCTTAAATTAAAGGGCTCTATAAGGGATCTATAGTAGGGTTCTAAAATGTAGGGGCCTTAATAATTAGAATAGTGTTCCTTGATAAGTACCCATAAATATTTAAAAAGTTACCGAACTATGACAGAGGAAAGTTTGAGAGACGAGGTTTTGGGGTTAAGGGCGCGGGTTTTTTGGGATTTGGATTTTGCGGTTTAGGGTTCAGGGTTTAGGGTTTAGGCTCAGGGCTAGAGCCGCGGAGTTAACTTGGAGGGTTTAGGGGGACTTAGTAGGTAGGCAGAGGGTTTAGGGTTTAGGTGCATTAGGGTTTAGGGGCAAGTAGAGTTATGAGTACCCTAAAAGTATTAAAAGGGATCCTAGCCGGGGTTATGATACCTATAACTCTATGAAACAAACTACTGACCAAGTCCCCGGACCCTCCAGGACGGGTTTACGGTTTAGGGCTTATGGGGCTTTGAGGTCACTGCTTCCGGCGTGTATTGTTGAGAGTCTAGGAGGCTTTTGGGTGGGCTCTGTAAGGTACACTGAGCTTGGAGAAAACTGGGTTTTGAGAGGCTTAGTATACTTATTACTTATTACACTTCCGAGTTTAGGCTTCCGGAACAACTTATGGTGCACGAGGACAGAAGGAGAAAACACACCAGGCCGCTAACAACAAAACCTGAGCGTGTCGGGCTGGAAAAACATACTTGCGACCAGGACGAGCTTATGTTCAATCCTGATACAGAGTTGGGGATTGAGGGGTTAGGGTGCACCACTGACCCAGAACCACTTTCAAAACACCGCGAAGAGGGCCGCTTACCATAACACCTTAACCAGAACCCTCATTGTACGCTGGCCTAGCGAGGGGTTTCCGGTCCCCAGCAGTCAGTATTTAGGGGCCGATAAAGTAGGTGGAGAGACTTGGGAGAAGAACACCATCTCCAACGACACTCAATACAAAAAGCTCCCTGCGCTTTCCGGCGAGTTGCAGCTGGGTTTCTAAAGTTTAGTGATTAGTTTAAGATCAAGTCTTTACTTTGGAGTTGGTGCTAAGGGTTTCCCTTGCTCACAATGAGGATACCTACTACATACCGTCACTTAAATGCAACTACCTCACAGATTCTCGAACCCTAACAGTGATGGTGCTTTGGCATAAAATAGAATTTAGAATTGCACAGGCTCCTGTATTGTACTTGCTTAACAGGTCTTGGCTTCAGTCCGCACCTCCCACGAAAGAGCTTAAGAGCTTGGGTTTAGGGCTTAGGGTTTAGGGGTTCACAAGAATTACCATCTGGGGGTTTGGGCTTCGTGTTCAGGGTGCTCTCGGGGTTAAACGCACCCTGAACTGAGGGAATTCTAGGGCGGTTCAGCAACAGGTTCGTTAAGGAACTTAATACTGTTTCGTTCAGGGTCGGGAGACTGTACAGTAGAGCTTTTAGGCTTGGTGGCTTGTGCTTGAAAATCGGAGCATGCGGCTGGACAGCTTTAGGGACTTTCCCTGGCTCATGCGGCTGTCTTACGCACGAGGGTTTCGGATAGTAGGGTAGTTCTCCAAATTGGGACCCTTTTTGGAGTACTTGCATATTATGAGGGGGCCGTAATATATAGGGGACCCCAACAGGGACCCAAAACTGTTCCGTGTTCTTCAGTTGTACTGTGCAGCGCTGTTCTTGCCACCGTACCCCAGGTGACCACGGATCCGTCACTCAGGATTGCAGCGAATGCACCATAGGCAGCTTGGATCTGTTGCACATCTCGGAGCTCGTCCTGCACAGAGCTGCTGTCACCACCGAAGTCGGCACGACCCCAGGAAATCACAGATCCATCGCCGAG